>JAMZAV010004369.1:0-45648 GCA_024449915.1 Sweltsa coloradensis
TGTGTGCGTTCAAAAGGGCAGCTAAAATTTACAACATACGGGACCAGTGTTGTGACGGTTGAAACCCACAAGAAAATATAATAAATGAAAATAGGCTGAAAATGTGCAGGCCTAGCATGTTATTAAAGGAATTATCTCATCTTGGTTGCACTCCATAGCATATCTTTAACCATTCAATTTCACGCAAAAAGATCTTAGATGCAGCTTGATCGGACATTTGGTTGCTAAGTAAATAGAGTTTTAAAACATCACTGCACGAAAACTAGTGGCCTAAAAATGACGTCACTGTACGGCCACTCATCGAGTCGACCCGAGCGTGTAGCCGGTCCGCGGCCGGCTCGCGTTACGAAGTACTCGGCTTTCAAGACCCAATCAGTAGATTTCTCGCAGCTGTGCGTTTCGTTTGTAGAGCACCAATTATGATGAAGATGATGATATGATGATGATGATGAATTATTATCAATTATGATGATTATTGATTATGATCAAGTATAGCGAGTATACCACGTGCTTCCATTCCTTCGTATGGATAGTGAACTCGCTTTGAAAGGTCTTTCATTGTGGTAAGATTCTAGGGCACCTGTGTAAAACATGTTATTTTGTATGTCAAATTCACATTACATTATCATCTAGGTACCAAATATGAAACAATTATTGCAAAATACGTTTTAGCAGTACGTTTATGCAGCAATATAATATTCATGTTGTGAATGCAGAATATGTGTGTGCGTGTGTGTTTTGGGGGGGGGGCGGCATCTCAATCTATCTTCATTTGTGTTTTCTTTACTAGAAATGATCTGTATTTGTTTGAATACGAGTGCGTTGGTAAGTGCGTAGAAGTATCCTCAAGTATCGCATAACTTATCACGTATACAACACAGATTGCGCGCTGGGTGTTTACGACCGCTCAGATAAATGTGAGTGCATGCTTGTGTCATGTACAGTCGTGTTAGGAAGGTTCTATTTCTAATGTTATTGTCTGCTAGATGGTTTGGGGCTAAAGTTGGGTTGAACCTCGCGCACAACGCTCTTCTATAAAGAATGACTGTTTATTATCATTGATTTTGAATGATTCTACATATGATGGTTATTGCATAAACATGCATTTGCTCACAATATTAGGACAAAATGTGCACGGAAAAATATAAAATAAATATTTTTTATGAAAAACAAAGACATGTATGACAAAAGTTGCTGGTATGCTTATGGTAACTTATCACAGTTTGGAAACCGATGAAATGATAGCTGTTTGTGTAATTTATTTTCTATTATTACATTCATATTCACATGCACTTGATCACCATTTTATATTTAGACTAACATACACCATTATAATATAGCATCGATATTATTACACTATTACTTTAGCTGATGCACATTCTTTCACCGCACTGTTGAATGATGAAACTATACTGCAATGTTATCTCTTTATGCGGGGCGGGGGACCGAGCGCGCATACGAAGCTCAAGTCAGCCAGCGAGCCGGGCGTACAATGACGTCAGTCCACGTTCGGCCGGAAAACCACTAAAATCGCTGCCGAGCGCAGCAGAATTTTTTGGAATTTTTCCCCCTTTAACCAACGTTCTAAAACATCAACACCTTTAACATATTAAAAGTTTTTTCAAGTTGATATACCGACTTTAAATGACAATGATGTGTGTTCTTAATTTCTATCAAAATCATGCTCAAATCATCCACAAAATTATTCTGGTGTAGGCCTATTCAATATAGATCTTGCAATCTTTTCACGAACTTTGTACGGCATGTGTTTTTTATTGTATTTTATGTATTTCAAAATATTTTCTATGATAGCGTTTCATGGATCAAACATAATAATATGATGAGAATTACATGAAATTTCACTAAGGGCCTAGTTTTAAAACTTTAAACAACAACTAAGTCCAATGAAGAATAAAACTAGTTGATCCTACAAACCTATAGGCCTATATATTGATACTGAAAAGACTATTGTTTTATCAGTATCCATAAAAACAGGTTAGGCTGAGAAGTATTTGATGACTGAAAACATTACTATAGCCGGTGTCATAAAGAAGTGAATTATCCATAAAAGTATCCACAAAAATCTTCAACAAGATAGTACTCTCACCCCCGGAACCTGCAAGGGTAAGTCGTGTACGTGTATGTGTAGGCCTATTCATGTTGTGCACTAACGTTTATTTATTTATTTGTGGCTACATTACAACAGAAAGCAATGTCCCACAAGTGCAATTTACCAAACATTACATTGTGTAACAAAAAAAAAAATGTTACAATACAATACAATATAAAATTATTTACATAAAGATGAACTATAAAAAAATAAACATGAGTGTATGAGTGGTGTTGTAGGCCTATGTATGTTTTTGAGTATATGATTGTGTTGTGTGAGTGTGTATGTGTAAATATAAATTCATTGAATTGTGAGTGCATGAAGGAGTGACAAGGAAGGCAGGAAGGAATGTGAAGACAATAGTGAAGCTAATTATCAGTTATTACTAGGGGTCCAGGAAAGATATTTTTTAGATTGACAAATTATGTTCTTTGAAATTCAAATTATGCTTTATTTTGCATTTTCATTTTTTGCTATTTTTCATCAAAATAGGGCCTACGCTTTTTTGATACATTTTGATTAGCAATGTAAAATGCTTTCTAAAAATATTTTAAAAATAGGCCTAGGGCCGGTGTTTCACAACACCGAAAAAACTGTCAAAATGTCCGTATTTTGGGAAAATCATAATTCCATGAATTT
Organism: Sweltsa coloradensis; assembly: GCA_024449915.1. Classification (NCBI taxonomy): domain Eukaryota; kingdom Metazoa; phylum Arthropoda; class Insecta; order Plecoptera; family Chloroperlidae; genus Sweltsa; species Sweltsa coloradensis. Next base: position 2,750 of record JAMZAV010004369.1, read on the forward strand.
TCGGCGTGTTTTTATCGGAAATAGGGATACCGATGAAATGGTAAATTTTGCTGATTGGGCAGTAAAAACAGTAAAAAGCATTTTATTTTGCGTTTTCATCAATAAATGGTATAATTCGCGTTCGTTTCAAATTGCATTTTTGATTTTTTTGATGTCATAGGCCATGGGATCTTATGAAAAACACGTTTCAGGTATTTTTAAGCTTTTTCATTTTTTTGCCGATTGCGAAATCCCTGGATCCCTAGTTATTACTTTTACTTGATGACGAAAGTGATGAATATTACTACTGTGCAAATCTAAATTAGGCCTGTTCAATGACAAAATATTGTTATAAGTACATTGTAATGTAACCTTATCAAACAGGAATACTTGTGCACATCAATGCGGCTGGGGGGAAGATGAAACAGTTTATGAATTTGAGTGTTCTTTGGTGGCACACGATAGTTCAATGACTCGATTAGAGGCGAGCATAAATTTCCTCCAGCTTTCAAGAGTACTTAGCTTACTGTCAGAACACATACCCAGATAATTAACTCTGTGGTATTCCGTTTTAGCCTTGAAGCACAACTGTTTGAAATATCGTTGTTGTACTCTCTACTAGGAAAACGCTAAAGTCCCGCCGCGTTGATGGATGAGCGTTGTTTGTAAGTTTTTTGTTTGCGTTTTTTGCGTTTGTTTGCACTTTTCCTTTGCAAGTGCTTTTTGAATGCATTGTAGGTGATTGTTGTCAAGTTTCTATGGTTACTTTTTAATTGGTATTATAAACCTAAAAAAACTCATATTAAAACCTTTATTTCTATAGATTCTGACTAACTTTTTCAACTTTTTCTTTCAAAAGGTACTACATCACCATAACCTTAATGTCCATGTGAAATCTGAACGTTGTAGCCCCACCCGTTTGGTCAGAATCGGCCCAAATGTGACGAAAATATCGCACTAAAAATTGAAAAACTAATATTAAAACCTTTATTTCTATAGATTCTAGCTAATTTTTTCAACTTTTTCTTTCAAAAGGTACTACATCACCATAATCTTAATGTCCATGTGAAATATGAACGTTGTAGCCCCACCCGTTTGGTCAGAATCGGCCCAAATGTGACGAAAATATCGCATTAAAAATCGGAAAAAATCGGAAAAGTACGATATTCATGAGAAATATTTCTTCGGTTGTACCCAAAAGCAATACACCTCTAAGTTCAGAGAAAACGAAGGTCCCCTCAAAATTTCATCAAGATCGCTTATGCCGTTTGCCCGGAATCCTGCTAACAAACAGACAAAAATACAAAAAAAAAAAAAAAACATTGGAGCTAAATTTTTTGGGGGTCAGTGAAATTGAAGTTTTCGCTTCGCTCGCTACGCTCATCCAATAAAAGCAATTTTTGTGACATGATTTGGGTAGCATATTCAAGAGGTGTAATGTTCGTTCACTGAAGTTGTCTACATAGTTTGATATATGAATCCTAACATTTTATGTGCTTTCGGAACTATTTTTGATATATGTTGGTTAAATGACAAATTTGTGGCAAAAGTAATTCCATGATCTCTAATTTCATTCACACGCTGAAGGACAGAACTATTTACACAGTAATTGAAATGTAACCATTTCCTTTTAATTGTAAAGGATATTGTGAAGCACTTTGACACATTAAGATTCAATAACTATGTCCAACACCATTCTGAGAGCGAATCAAGATCAAGTTGAATTCTGAAGTAGTCCATTAAAACTTGATCTGTGACAGGAAGGTATAGTTTCAGATCATCTGCATACAACAGACATTTTGCATTCATGATTTGCGACGGAAGGCCATTTACAAAGAGAGTAAATAGAAGAACGTTGAGCCACATCTGGCAGTTACTTACTTTGGGTTGGTGCGAGAACCGCCTGCTGCGGTGACTTCGTCTTGCGCGGGGTTGTCGCCTGCCTGGACAAACAAACACACATTGTTTATTGGAGTTTTATAACTATAATAGGGGTGGGTATTCACTAGGGATGTCAACGATAATCGCATATCGATAATTATCGATAATATCGATTATCGATATTATCGCGATATGAGTTGCTGCATCGCGATTATCGTACGATATTAATTCCTAGCGATAATCGCGATATTATCGGGCATCTGCTGCTTCAAATTGAATTTAGCGCCAACGGATGTGTTGTTGTTGCATATCCCCAATCACGTAAACTTCTCTACTGCGCATTGCGCAATGGCAGGCGTCAGCTGGCTGTTGCCTAGCAACGACGGGCCCGCCCTCGATGGGCCCGCCCCCCGCCGACCGCTCGAAGCTAGGCTCTCTCTCGCTTCACCGCTCTTCTCGCACACGCTGTCTCGTGGTAGGGGTATCGAGTGGCCGGTTGGCCGCTCCGCCAACCAATAGCCACGCTAGTACAGTGAAGGCGCGCAATTCAAATAGACGCACTGCGAGAAACGTGTTTTATATACGCCGATATATCGTGATATGACTGAAGCGACTATATCGGCGCGATATTTTTTGTCCACGATATTATCGCGATTAATCGCGATATTAATTTTATTTCGGCGCGATTATCGATATGAAATTTTATATCGTTTGACATCCCTAGTATTCACCCAACACATATCTGGGTGTACGGTAGCGCGCCGCAGCCAAGCCGCTGCATGCTAGTACACTAGTACAATTCGGTAGTTTCATTGCCCAGCGATTCTGACTAAACAAGTCGGTCTTACAACGTTCAAATTTTACATAATATTATACATTAAATAAGTTTTGATATAGTGCCATTTGAAAGTAAAAGTTGAAATAGTTAGCTGAAAGGCATCAAAATCAAAGGGTAACTAAGCTTTTTTTAGCCCCCAATACAAAATTTATATATAGGCCCTATACACATACACTTTTTTATATTTGATTCATTAATTAATTGCATTTAATATCCTTTTTATTTGTTATCAAAATTGTTGTGTTTTAATGCATTGTTGTTGTAATATTACTATTTCAAATATTTACTTAAATGTAGTTCATTGTTATATCTGCATCTGCGTAATTAGATTTATTTAGTTGTCCTCCTTTGTAAATCAGTTTTTATAACTGAATAGGATAGACATTAAATGAATAATAAATAAATGCAACTTAACTTAACTGATCGTCTGCGATCTGTACAAACAAAACAGAGTAGTGATCATTAGCTATCTAGGTGTACCAGGTGCTTGGCCGCAGCCAAGCCGCGGTGCGCTACAACTCAGGCACCTTATTTTTTATTTTTTATTGTTTATTCTTGTTTGTTAAATTTACAACAAGAAACGGCGTCGACGCTAGCAAATATCCTGCTAAAACACTCAAAATCTGTAGAAATCTCGTGCCGCGAAGAGCCATACAGCAAGCAGAGTTGGGGTGATTTCGAGGCGTCACCCAGCCGTCATGAAACGTGATGTGAACTTGAAAACTATCAAAATCGAGGGGATTTAGGTACCTGACAACACATGCCAAATTTGGTTGGGATACGAGCATTCCTTCTTGGTGAAAAAATGGCTTGAAACATGCTCAAAAGCTACTACTGCTAGCTACTGCTAGCTACAGTTGCTACGGTCTAAATCATCAGTTTCAATCGGCCCGCGATTCTGACCAAACGGGTGGGGCTACAACGTTCGAATTTTACCTGGACAATAAGGTAATAGTGATATAGGGTCTTTTGAAAGAAAAAATTGAAAAAGTTTGCTGGAAGGCTTCCAAATAAAGGTTTCAATATAAGCCTTATACAAGAATATAATCAACAAGTAACTATAGTTACTTGACAATGATCGACTACATTGTTTACAAAAAGCAAGTCTTTGGGCCACTAGATATTTTACATCCTATTGTTAACTGGTAATTCCATAGAAATTAAATCAACTTTGATATAAAATTATTATATTTTATTTTAACTAGGAAGCTTCGCAAACGCTTTTTCAGGCGCGTTGTCGGATGAGCGTAATTTGTTTAAACGAAAAAAACATGGCCACTGACGGTGCCCAGTCGAGATGAGCACGAGGTTCACTCGGCCACTTGGTTCTAGAAGCGAGCTGAAGACAGACCCTTCGCGAGTGCGTGTGCATAGTATTCTTTTATCACCGAATCGGGAGTGTTTGAGTAGCCAAATGGCTGTAGAGCGTAACCAGTGTGGTTCTTCGAGAAGCTTGGTCAATAAAATCTTTTTTTTTTTAATTCCATTTTATCTGCATTTGAGAGAGGGATCGAATCCATTCACCCACGCACCATGTGGTGTTAGAAGCCATCCTCTCCTCGTCTATGACGACCACGCCTGACCATGGAAATCCCATACGATAATCCACAACAATTTTCCTACCAGTCATCGTAACCTATGCAGAGCAACAATTTCTTCCTTGATTTCCTTGATTTATTTACTCCTTCCTGAACCGAGACAAGGGTTCCACTATCCTCGTACGACATGTTGTCGACTGTATACAAGCCTACGACACAATACTTCAACTATCGATCCCCTGCTTGCGTGCACAATAATCACGTATCCCTATTCCCTCCCCACCGAATCGGCAAGATTGCTGCGTTATTCTTGAGGGAATAGCAGGAAGACTTGTCAAGAAACGCGCCGAATGGAGGACGGCAACGCCGGGAATTCACGCATGAAGCCTACCACGTAACTACGCTTTGCGACGCAGGACAATACGACCAAAAACGAGTGATGAGTAAAAACCAATTAGGCCTAATTATAAGAATTGTTGTAACCTGTACTCTATTTTTGCATTGTTTGATTTGAAATTTATTAACTTTTTTAATTGGGGGAAAATTGAATCCAATAGCTTTCTAACATTAATTTTAAATTCATGTACCATGCTTTGTTCTTTCATCCCAATACAACGTTGAATTCTAGTCAAATTCTTTCGAGTCATAGGGCCTACTTTAATCAATTCATGTGGGTATCCCATCAATCCTCCTCTAGAAATAATTGCACCATCCAGTATTATTGCATTTCAAGTAGCAGTAGTCAGGTTCGCCCATGCGACCTTGTAGCCTGCAAGCACGTGGGAACGAGCTTCGCAGAGCGCCGGCCAAGCAGGCCTGCCTGGAGACGGACCACCCTCTCACCGCACCCTGGTAAGGTTCGAGACCCTGGAGCACAGAATTGTGTTGTTCTACCTGTTGTGACGACTGAATCTGTTAATTTTGTCTCACCGGTTTGTGTTTTCTGCTAAAAAGTTTCTCGTGGCAGAGGTAGTAGCCTACAGAGAGCCACCTTTTAATCATTTTTTTAAAACTTTTTGGATGAGCGTAGCGAGCGTAGCGAGCGAAGCGAAGATTCCATTTCACTACACTGGAGAAAAAAATCCGGAATGTTTTTTTTTTTTTCTTTTTTTTTTTCTGTATTTTTGTCTGTTTGTCCACACGATTCCGGCTAAACCGATAATCCGATTGCAATGAAATTTCATGGAGGCCTTCGAAATCTCTGAACTTAGAACTGCCACGTTTTTGAGCGCAATCGGAAAATTTTTTCTCATGAAAATCGCAATTTTACGATTTTTTTCAATTTTTTAAAAATTTCTTCGACTTATAACACCTACATGCTTTATCCGATTTTAATGATTTTTGCACAGAACCTTTATTTTATGAATTTAGATATTTTTGTGAAATTTGAGCGCAATTGAAAAAATATTTATCATAAAAATCGAAATTTTACAGGTTTTTTCTTTTTTTAAACAACTCTTTGACTTATAACACCTACATGCTTTATCCGATCGTAATCATTTTTTCGCAGAACCTTTATTTTATGAATTAATATATTAGTGTAAAATTTGAGCGCAATCGAGAAATTATTTCTTATGAAAATCGCAATTTTACGATTTTTTTTTACAATTACGATTAATTAAAAAAAATTAAAAAAATTAAGTTAATTTTTAATTTAATTTAATTTAATTTAAAAAAATTTCAACTAAGTAATGATTTTGCCACAGAACAACAGAAAATTCGCATAACACATGGCAGCTCAATGCACCAATTACGCTCATCCAACAACGCGGCGGGACTTAAGCGTTTTCCTAGTATTAATTATTGTAGAGTGAGTGGTTTTAGGCCCATTCAGTCTCAATGCCTATTTATTTAAGATTAGACAATATCCTTATAATTTCATATGAAGTGATTTGTATATCTAGGAGGTAGTCCTACTATCTTGTAGCCTAGTTATTTTGTATTCATGAGAAAGTTTGTTTTGTTGTATTTATGCGGCAATCACAGACGTTTACCAATTTCTAACGTAGACCTACCGGTAATGTCTAAACAGTTGTCCAAAAAAGGAATATATGGATGTAGTGTTGGCAATTTTCAGAAAATTTTGATTTGTTGAAAATTTCATGAAAATTTTCGTGAAAATTTTCAAACAAAAAAAATCAGTTTTAACATATAACTTGATGTCCGTACTTTAAAAAATGGGTTTTAAATTCAACGTAAACTTACCGGTAATGTGCCTGTTTTGAAAAGCCACTCAGACACTCGTGTATAATCATTACTAAAATACTTATTGTAAATAGGCCTGGTATTACAATTACAATGCCGTAATAACTAGGTCTACTTATTTGTCCAGTAGCTTTTAATTACCATGGCAACCACCAATCAGAATATCTTTGAAATCTACCAAATAGCTCATTTTCTACAGATAACTTTGTTATTTGTTGATTGTAATACCGGCCCTTAATATAGGCCTAGATGGTATTCGAAGACATTTTGTTTGAAAATAACTTTATTTTTCCGGCAGGCAACATGATACATTTTTTTATTCGAATGGCAAATAAGCTGATTCATAAAGTTCAATGAAAATAATAATAAAATTAATGTTTAAATGGGTAGGCGTAGGCCATATGCCTATTCAGGCATAAAAACTAAAAAAACAAAAACAATTTCAGAATATAAAAACAGAAAATATAAGAAAATGAAGTTAATGCCATTTAGGCTTTAAGTAACATTCTGTATTAGGTATAATAGTATACCCTATAGAATAAAAGTAGGTTGAATTAGGCAAAGAAAGATTACTGGTTCACAAGAAAAGTAACAGCCAAGTTAGTTCATGCCTAATTTAGTAAGCTTTGATTGGCCTACTCTTGATGTTAAAGCATCATTCACAACTAGTTCTAAGGGGTTTTCTACGGATTCAATACAACCAGATGATGTAAGATGACCAACCTAAATCATATTACCAATAAAAAAATATTTGAAAATTTTCTGAAAATGTCTCGTGAAAATTTTCTGAAAAATTTTCCTTTCACTGAAAATTTTCAATTTGCCAACACTATATGGATGTAACTAACCATTAACCAATAATGGACAGAGTAATAATTACTAATAATAATTATAAGAAATAATAATTATATTTGAAGATTTGATTAACTATATAAACCATAAAAAGAAGCATGATCTATGATAGGACTATTTAGTATAAAATACCAGTTTTAATTCAGACAAGGTACTACCGGTACGTCTGTTACCATACTTGGTACTTCTGTTACCAGCCTACTTCTTACATAGTAGGCAACATACTTAAAATACACAAATGAAGTGACTTGTGAATCTGATTAACTACTATCTTGTAGCTATTTTTTATGAGGTTTTTTATTTTGCATGCAATAATCACAGAGTTTTAATCATTTCTAACATAGGCCTACTGTAAAAACACGCGTCCAAAAGTACGTAGTAGTAGTAGTAGTAGTAGTAGTAGTAGTAGTAGTAGTAGTAGTAGTAGTAGTAGTAGTTGGTTTTATTTCCAATACAAATCATGTTACATTGTACATACATTGTAATTTTTGACCCTTTTAATCTTCCGTGGAGGATTACTATACAAGGGTATTTGGAAAATATTTATTTAAAATTAAATAAATTATTAAATAAACATAAACATAGAATATAATGCAATAAAATAAGAATACAAATTTTGATTAATCTTACCTAAATGTTTTAATTTAAGACTAAAATATAATAGAATACATATAATGTATTTAGCCCATCTATGCTGTATTAATCTCTCAGGCTAGGCTACTAGGTAGTTCACACTGTCATGAGCTAATGATTAATGAGATAGTATGACTATGAGGCCTACACAATTTTATAGTACAATAAGAATTATAAGCATATATACAGTTGTGTTCTCAATTGTATCCCCTCTGTTGGTTGTTACCTGGGCACGTTGATATTTTTTTTCCAGTTTCTCTTTATCTTAGTCGGTCTAAATGTTTTTGTCTTCCAGGTATTCTTTAACTGAGTAATATGCCTTTTTCAGAAGTATTGATTTTAGTTTTAGTTTAAAAGTGTTTATATTGGTAATATCTTGTAACTTTTTTTATCTTTTAAAGTCGGGATATCAACTTGAAAAAACTTTTAATATGTTAAAGGTGTTGATGTTTTAGAACGTTGGTTAAAAGGGGAAAAATTCCAAAAAATTCTGCTGCGCTCGGCAGCGATTTTAGTGGTTTTCCGGCCGAACATGGACTGACGTCATTGTACGCCCGGCTCGCTGGCTGACTTGAGCTTCGTATGCGCGCTCGGTCCCCCGCCCCGCATAAAGAGATAACATTGCAGTATAGCTTCATCATTCAACAGTGCGGTGAAAGAATGTGCATCAGCTGAAGTAATAGTGTAATAATATCGATGCTATATTATAATGGTGTATGTTAGTCTAAATAATATAAAATGGTGATCAAGTGCATGTGAATATGAATGTAATAATAGAAAATAAATTACACAAACAGCTATCATTTCATCGGTTTCCAAACTGTGATAAGTTACCATAAGCATACCAGCAACTATTGTCATACATGTCTTTGTTTTTCATAAAAAATATTTATTTTATATTTTTCCGTGGACATTTTGTCCTAATATTGTGAGCAAATGCATGTATATGCAATAACCATCATATGTAGAATCATTCAAAATCAATGATAATAAACAGTCATTCTAAAAAGAAGAGCGTTGTGCGCGAGGTTCAACCCAACTTAAGCCCCAAACCATCTAGCAGACAATAACATTAGAAATAGAACCTTCCTAACACGACTGTACATACAAGCATGCACTCACATTTATCTGAGCGGTCGTAAACACCCAGCGCGCAATCTGTGTTGTATACGTGATAAGTTATGCGATACTTGAGGATACTTCTACGCACTTACCAACGCACTCTTATTCAAACAAATACAGATCATTTCTTTTCAAGAAAACACAGATGAAGATATATTGAGATGCCGCCCCCCCCCCCCAAACACGCACGCACGCACACACACACACACACACACACACACACATCACACATTCACAACATGAATATTATATTGCTGCATGAACGTACTGCTAAAACGTATTTTGCAATAATTGTTTCATATTTGGTACCTAGATGATAATGTAATGTGAATTTGACATACAAAATAACATGTTTTACACAGGTGCCCTAGAATCTTACCACAATGAAAGACCTTCCAAAGCGAGTTCACTATCCATACAAAGGAATGGAAGCACGTGGTATACTCGATACTTGATCATAATCAATAATCATCATAATTGATAATAATTCATCATCATCATCATATCATCATCTTCATCATAATTGGTGCTCTACAAACGAAACGCACAGCTGCGAGTAATCGACTGATTGGGTCTTGAAAGCCGAGCACTTGATAACGCGAGCCGGCCGCGAGCCGGCTACACGCTCGGGTCGACTCGATGAGTGGCCGCACAGTGACGTCATTTTTAGGCCACTAGTTTTCGTGCAGTGATGTTTTAAAACTCTATTTACTTTGCAACCAGATGTCCGATCAAGCTGCATCTAAGATCTTTTTCCGTGAAATTGAATGGTTAAAGATATGCTATGGAGTGCAACCAAGATGAGATAATTCCTTTAACCGCATGTTACGATCCCTGTATCGAATCGAGTAAAGTTAATATTGTACAGTAAAAATGTTTATATCATGAGAAAGCTCATCTTATTTCGTTCCTATTCATCCACATACTTACAATGTCTTTTTAATGAATGAATAGACCTAACAATACAATAATGTTTGTTAATACAAAAATGTTGTCTAAAGGTACGTCTGTTACCCGTGTTTTGCCCCAATGACTCTTTGTTACATCATGCCTTAAAACTATGTACAAATATAGGTACTCAAACATACAAAATTATGCATTCCAAAATCACACCCCTTCTTGGTAATTCAGCTTATTTTGACCAAACCACTTTTCCAAATTAAAAATCAAAATATAGAGATTTTACAGAAAAGGCTGTCGAGTATGTCAATAATAGCCAATATTTTTTTGATCAAAATCCTCCAAGGTCACAGGGCATAAAGATTGCCCATGCTCGAAAAATAGGCCCTACAAAGTTTAGCATTTTTTTCCCGGGTCATAGTGGACCCAATAATTTTTCTGTTAATTTCTAGATTCATAACTAGTTAGCCTGAATGAAATATATTTTTTGAGTGAAGCGGGTGCCCTTTAATTAAAGAAACGAGCTACCGTAACTTTAGTTTATCGTGGGTATAAAACTATGGGAGATTGTCTCACTCACCTTATTGAAACTCGCCATCTTGCTGACCTAGTTCGGACCCCTGATCTGCGCGTCAGCAACACTGTGACAAAACGGTGCGAATAGTGTCATTAGAGTTTAAACATTGGGGGGGGGGGGGGGGGGGCACAAATCCAGCAGTGGCAAACCCAAAAAATTATAAGGGGAACTTTAGTGCCAGTGTTGTATCCAGGAATTCATAAAGGGGGATTTAACCAATTAATTCATAATATGTAGCCTAGCCCTACCGACGGCTAAGTGGGAGTCCGGAAAAAATTCTCCTTCCAGGTCATTTTTGTGAAAATCTGTGAGTTTTAAACATCACAATAACAAATTTTATTATTAAGCTTTTATTTTTAAAACTCCAGAGAGTAGGCCTACAACGCCAACTATGGCGCAAAACACAACTAATTTGTAAAATATTCTTTTTTATTTAAACATTTTCTCTTTCGAGATCATTTCGATGAAAGTCTGTGCCTTTTAAAGGATGACTAACTGTGGGTTGTTAATTGGGAAAAAAAGGAAAACAAGGAAATTTTTGGAGGGGTCATACACGCCCCCCCCCCCTTCCCCCCCAAAAAAAACTAGTGACACCACTGGTCTGCCCACAGGCGACAACCCCCTCACAAACTATGATACACCCTGCGGTGTTGGTCACTATACCGGTCCAAACATGTTCAGCCGGGGCGTAAGCCCTTAACTGACCAGTTAGGCCCTAACCGTATATTGAGAAAAGATATATCCAGTGGCACGGTAGGGGGAACTATTTTGGTTTGGGTCAGTCAACTTTTAACTTTTTTGTTTGGGGTCAGTCAATTATTAACACATTGTTGTAGGTGCAGCTGCCAACTTATGTAAGACTATACCTTGTGTCGACCCAAGTAACACTCTGTCAATCATCAAACTGAAAAGACGCAGGTTGTATTGAGGCCTCCCGCCTTCTTTGTTGAAACTAATGTAAAACGTAACCACTTCTAAATCTTCATGTTCGAGCAAATTAGTGGACACTCAGTTATATAAAAGGGGACGTTCTCAAATACAGGCTGGTACAGATTCCAAAGAGGTCCATGTGGTTTGAAACTGTCAATACGGGTCAAGATGGACAGGCCATTACAGGTAATGGGGATTATTTACATTTGTATTGTGCACAAAACCACCGGTTCCCTTTCACTTAGATGATTGACAGAGTGTTACTTGGGTCGACACAAGGTATAGATGGGGTCCAGGGGCATAGCCCCCCATTAAAGACAAGAAAATAATAAATTATACCTCTAACAAGGTAGGCTTAGGCCTATTTTAAACGAAACACATTTTGCTTTAGAACTCTGGAACTCTAGTAGTTTGACAAAATTGCAATTTTTTGTTTTTTTACTTCATTTTCTTTGCCAAATCACTGATACTTCAAAGTAAATTAAAAATAAATGCGCGGAAACCAATTAAAAATATTTTTCCACTTCTGTTTTATAAACAAAAGTTAGTTATAAGTAGCGAGGAGCGTTGCGGCTAGGCCTAGGCCTACCGTGCTGAGATGTTGTACTCACTGCAAGTAACCTTACAAGAACACAATAAAAAATCCAAAATAGAATCATCACATTTTTTCTGTTACAGTAACAAAAAAAGCTTCAAAACTTTTAACGTCGCTATTTTAAACGAAAATCCTATTGTGGTAAAAGTCCTTAATATTTAAAATAACGACGTTACCGTACAGGATTTGTAGGTGGAGTAGGCCTATTTAAGCGAAAAAGGTTGGTAGGCCTAGGCCTAGTAAGTAAAATCAAGACGTAAATACCAAACATGGCAAATCAATGACAGTAAAATGAGCGAGTGTCTGTGTTCAATCTGTGTTATTCTATACTAGGAAGCTTCGCAAACGCTTTTTTTAGTCGCGTTGATGGATGAGCTTTTTAATTATAACATGGTAATATTAATTTAAAATATTAAAAACATATTAACACGGCCCATACAAAGCAATCATTAGGTCTGTTGGATCTCTGATTGTTTGTAACAAGGCTGTGAGTAACGTATAAAATCTCCTGTGAAGTTTTCATACAAGGCTGTGAGAAAGATCTAAAATCTATATTTTCGTGACATTTGGGCCGATTCTGACCAAACGGGTGGGGCTACAACGTTCATATTTCACATGGACATTAAGGTAAGGTGATGTATTCACTTTTGAAAGAAAAAATTGAAAAAGTTAGCCAGAATTTTTAGAAATAAAGGTTTTAATATTTAACACCTCAAAAAACTCAAATTAAACCTTTATTTCTATAGATTCTGGCTAACTTTTTCAACTTTTTCTTTCAAACGTCAATACATCACCAAATGTTACCTTAATGTGCATGTGAAATATGAACGTTGTAGCTCCACCCGTTTGGTCAGAATCGGCCCAAATGTCACGAAAATATCGCACTAAAAATCGAAAAAAATCGTAAAAGTACGATATTCTCCAGAAATATTTCTTCGATTGTACCCAAAAACGTAGCAAGTCTAAGTTCAGAGATTTCAAAGGTCCCCTCAAATTTTCATCAAGATCGCATATGCCGTTTGCCCGGTAGAGAGCAAACAAACAGACGGAAAAAAAAAAAAAAAAACACCCGAGCTAAATTTTTTGGGGGGTCGGTGAAATTGAAGTCTTCGCTTCGCTCATCCAATAATTGGTACCTAGGCTATATTTTCAGAGTGATTACTATAAATAAATCGTTAATGATGAGTTCTTCTTCATTTGTTTCTAATTTAAAGTTGTTTTTTGTTCTTTTTCTTTGAAAACAACTGTGTTAAAAAGTTGGACCGCACCTATGAACTAGGCCTAGCCTACCTAGTACCAAAACGACAAATTCAAGCAACTAAAACTGATTAAATAAGTCCAGAAACTACTTTCCGCGGCCAAAAACCAAGTAAATACATAGGCCCTAGCCCTAATAATATTGTTAGAAAAAAAAAAATCATAAATTTAATGCAAAATAACACTTCCGTCAAATTAAGATTAGGCCTATACCGAAACTCTTTTTCTAAAATAGCGACGTTGAAGGTGTTGTAGGCCCGCCTAGGTGCAGTATTTTATTCATAAAAGTGTAAAATTATGAAATAGAATAGTTTTTAAAGGAAAAATACAGTGTTAAAAGGTTGACTGACCCCAATCGAAAGAGTAGCCTAGCCTAAGGCCCCAAGCTTAGGCCTACTTGGTAGGGTAGGCCTAGGCCCCTAGCTTAGGCGTACTTGGTAGGCCTAGGCCTATAGGGTACACACAACTACGTCACAAATCGAGGGGAATGAGGGGTATTCTCCATTTTGAGCCCAACTGGTGGACAAGCAACCATCGGTTCGCAAGTGGACGCCTGCTGAACGTCGCACAACTTATCACGCTCTAACTTTTATCCTATTCATTATTGGGGAAAAACTTAAGAGGAATAATATTTAGCAAATATTATATCATTCCTTCTAATAGTGATTACCGGTACTTTGAATTTTTACACGGCCGTTAACTTGTTATTTCGATGTACATAATAAAATAAAATTTAAGACTTTTACTTGTTTTTTATGAAATTTAATAAAACAACTTCAATTGACAAAAATCTAGTGATCGGATTTTGACAAGACCGCTTTCAAAAATTTCATCGGATTGTTTAGACAAGAAATAAATAAACTTTCTAGATAGAAAGTGTACAGAACGAAAATTTATAGCATAGGGTAAAACGCATGGTATGTGTTTTCATCTAAAATACGCGCTTTTGACGTGCAGATGAGCCGTGAAAAACTGCACGCTATGCTGTAAAATTTTGTTCTGTGCTTTTTCTATCGAGAAAGTTTATTTATTTCTTGTCTAATTAGGCCCTAGCTAGATGCATATTTAGAGAGAATTCTTTTTGAAATCCGATCAGTAGTTTTGTGTCAATTGAAGTTGAAATGACTTAAAGATGTTGATAATTTTGTCATTTATAATGCGTACATTGTTTAACGGTTCTCTAAAAAAAATCGAAATAATCGCTATTAGAAGAAATGATATGTTTGCTAAATATTATTCCTCTTAAGTTTTGTCTAAATAATGAATAGTATAGGCTAAAAGTTAGAGCGTGATATTTGTTGAGCCGTTCATCAGGCGTCAACTTGCGAAATGAGGATGCTTGTCCATCAGTAAAGCATCATTCACAATTAGTTCTAAGGCGTAAGGCGCAAGGCCTAAGGCGTAATAATTTGGGCACTCTTGTCGCTAAGCGGGTCCAACTTTCAACCAACTTTCAACCACACTTTTTTCACAATAAAATCAATGGAAAACAACTACAAATTAGAAATAAGTTAATATTAAGTACGTATAGTGAGTATTTAATAGTAAACACTCTCGAATTACACGAATAATGTCAAATAATTTACATTATTGAACACGAACGTCATCTCACTCTGATCAACGCGCCATTTTGGATGTTGGCTATGTAGGTGTACCAACCTTTTTGCGATATTGTGGTTATTGTAATAAGTAATTTATAAATATGTTATTGTTATGTTAAGTAAACAATTAAATAGTCGAATAGCACGGGGGTTTGGGGGCGGAGCCCCCGACGGGGTCCAGGGGCGGAGCCCCGGAACAGAATGAGGTACAAACAAGCAAACACGACAGGGACCGCGGTCCGCAGGACAAACAAAAACGGACAGAATTAAACGTAAGTTTGGTGTGTTTTGGTTGGTACGTCGGAGAATGGAGAGACTTTGCTAAAATGGCCGCCGTGATCAACTAATAACAGTGAAATTAGTCTGCGAGTAATATTGTGTTCACCCATGTAATTGTTAATTTTGCAAAGTGGTAATTGATAATAAATTGTTGATATTGAATTTTTACACATTTATTTCTAATTTGTAGTTGTTTTCCATTGATTTTATTGGGAAAAAAGTGTGGTTGAAAGTTGGACCCGCTTAGCGACAAGAGTTCCATAATTTGTATTGCCGAGTATGTGTTTCAATCAGAACGTTCACAACACGTCCCAAGTCGCAAGGCGTATGGTTTATGTCGTAACGAATTGCCCAAAATCCAATTCTTACGACAGGTTTCTTACGACGAGCCAATCACGAACAAGGAAACTCCCCACTCCTGCTTATTTCATTCCACAGCTGACTGTACGCGCATGCGCAATACACAGGAGCAATGAAAAATGTCATGGTTGTTGTAAACGTCTAGCATTTATTACGACTTACGCCTTACGCCTTAGACCTTGCGCCTTACGCCTTAAAACTTATAGTGAATGATCCTTAAGATCCGCGGCCACTTGCCGCCGAGCTGTGACGTCACGTGTGTGTTCCCTATAGCATTGCTACGTCAAGGCGGAGGACCCGGGTTCGATTCCCGGTCGGGACCCCACACCTTTTTCTCATTTGCGTGCATTGCCAAGCTGGTAATAGCTTGTGTCTATTCATTTTGCATTGTATTCGTGTTACAAAATTATGATGCAAGATCAAGCCTAGGCCTAGGCCTAGGCCTAGGCCCAAAGCCTGTAGGGGGCCTAACTCACCTTCATTACATCCGGTGCCGAAAGGATAGGCTAGGCCTAGGCCTATACAACTGTGAGGAAGCCCCGTCCTCCTACACATGCCGTTGAGATGTGAGACGATGATCCAACGTCAAGCTAGACATGCCGTTGAGATGACTGTGAGACGACGAGTCTAGACACGCTAGGCCTAGGCCTACATCACTCCTGGCACCGAGAAGACTGGGAGAACGACGCCTAAAACCACTTATCTAATCAAGAACCGCGAAGTGTATTTCAGATGAACTCGTAGGCCTAGCAAACTAACGCCAGAACCAGAACATTAAACCAGGTTTGGTTTTCAAATAGACGAGTTCAAGTCTCATCTATCTCTCATTGCAAGCAACAGTTGTGTGCAAGGCGAGAGTGCTGCGATCCCAACCCAACCCAACCCATAGAGACCCAACCATGCCGGTGCAGTGTTGCCAGATTCCCAAAAAGGAATTATTGAACCTCTATGTAGAAAATCGATTTCTGAGAAAAAAAGACTTCAAATATGCGTGTATATAAGTGCAAAACAAGACGTTTACAATGATATGAAATGAACAGAAGTGACACTCGCGACTTGACTTGACTGTCAGATCATGGAGTTATAAAATAGTAGCCTACTGGGCACTGGCGAGTGGCGATCCATGGATGGTCAGATCATGGAGTTATAAATAGTACTGGCGTACTCCATGGTCAGATGAACATGGCAGCGGCGCGGCGAGGCGCGAGATCGATCGATCGACTCACATGATGCGGATCGATCGATCGACTTACACGTCGGCGCGTCTTTCGAACGGTTTAAATTGATAACCTCCCAAATACAAACAATTGTAAAAAAAAAACTAAAAAACGGCAGCCAAGCTCTCCTTCAAAAGTCTTCGGCTGTGAATGCTGTGAGATATAGAAGTTGAGCCAAGCATTTCATTCTTTCTCCCTAGTTTCGCATTGAAAAGAAGTAAGATCATTTCGCCTGTTTACGAGCGCCAAGCCAACCATTTTCGTGGTAAAAAAAGTAAAAATTTTAAACTCAAAATCATAAAAAATTACTTGGCCATTGAATTTGGTTCATTATGGGAACAACAAGGGTTGGACAGGCCTGTGCTGGTCAGAACCAGCCACAAGCGTATGGGGAGGGCAGTGGTTCCCCCACGTCGTGCTCGTCTTCGTCTGTGTTGTCATTGTCGTCGCCGTTGGGGAGGTAGTCAAAGAGAAGGGGAAAGTTCCCCGACGACGACCCAACAGCCAACCTCAGAGTTAAATAATAAAAGGAATTTCAAGAAAAGTTGGATCAGTAATCAGACAGACATTGGCAGACAAACGTGGCGGGACAATTAGCATCAAATATAATAACTAGGAAAACGCTTAAGTCCCGCCGCGTTGTTGGATGAGCGTAATTGGTGCATTGAGCTGTCATGTGTTATGCGAATTTTCTGTTGTTCTGTGAAAAAATCATTACTTAGTCGAAGATTTTTTTAAATTAAATTAAATTAAATTAAATTAAAAATTAACTTAATTTTTTTTAATAAATCGTAATTTTTACGTAATTTTAAAAAAAGAAAAAAATTTGTAAAATTGCAATTTTTGGATGAGCGTAGCGAGCGTAGCGAGCGAAGCGAAGATTCCATTTCACTACACTGGAGAAAAAAATCCGGAATGTTTTTTTTTTTTTTTTTTTCTTTCTTTCTTTCTTTCTTTCTGTATTTTTGTGTGTTTGTTAACACGATTCCGGCTAAACCGATACTCCGATTGCGATGCAATTTGATGGAGACCTTCGAAATCTCTGAACTTAGAACTGCCACGTTTTTGAGCGCAATCGGGAAATTTTTTCTCATAAAAAACGCAATTTTACGATTTTTTTTCGATTTTTAAAAAAATTCTTCGACTTATAACACCTACATGCTTTATCCGATTGTAATGATTTTTTCACAGAACCTTAATTTTATGAATTAAGATATTCGTGTGAAATTTTAGCGTAATCGAAAAATTATTTCTCATGAAAATCAAAATTTTACGGTTTTTTTCTTTTTAAAACAATTCTTTGACTTATAACACCTACATGCTTTATCCTATTGTAATGATTTTTTCACAGAACCTTAATTTTATGAATTAATATATTCGTGTTAAATTTGAGCGCAATCGAATAATTTTTTCTTATGCAAATTGCAATTTTACGATTTTTTTCTTTTAAAAAAATTACGATTAATTAAAACAATTAAGTTAATTTTTTATTTAATTTAATTTAATTAAAAAAAATCTTCGACTAAGTAATGATTTTTTCACAGAACAACAGAAAATCCGCGTAACACATGGCATCTCAATGCACCATATACGCTCATCCAACAACGCGGCGGGACTTAAGCGTTTTCCTAGTCATAAGAAATAATTATTCGATTGCGCTCAAATTTTACACGAGTATATTAATTCATAAAATTAAGGTTCTATAAAAAAATCATTACAATAGGATAAACTAGGAAAACGCTCAAGTCCCGCCGCGTTGTTGGATGAGCATAATTTGGTGCATTGAGCTACCATGTGTTATGTGGATTTTCTGTTGTTCTGTGAAAAAATCATTACTAAGTTGAAGATTTTTTAAAAATTAATTTAAATTTAATAAAAAATAAACTTTAATCTTCAATTTTTTTAATTATTCGTAATTTTAAAAAAGAAAACAAATCGTAAATTTTCGATTTTCATAAGAAATAATTATTCGATTGTGCTCAAATTTCACAAGAATATATTAATTCATAAAATTAAGGTTCTGTGAAAAAATCATTACAATCAGATAAAGCATGTAGGTGTTAAAAGTCAAAGAATTGTTTTAAAAAAGAAAAAACCCGTAAAATTTCGATTTTCATAAGAAATCATTTTTCGATTGCGCTCAAATTTTACACGAATATCTAAATTCTTAAAATTATGGTTCTGTGAAAAACTTGTGAAAATCGGATAAAGCATGTAGGTGTTATAAGTCGAAGAAATTTAAAAAAAACGAAAAAATTCGTAAAATTGCGATTTTGATGAGAAATAATTTTCCGATTGTGCTCAAAAACGTGGCAGTTCTAAGTTCAGAGATTTCGAAGACCTCCATAAAATTTCATCGCAATCGGAGTATCGGTTTAGCCAGAATCGTGTTAACAAACAGACAAAAATACATTTAAAAAAAGAAAAAAAAACATTCCGGATTTTTTTCTCCAGTGTAGTGAAATGGAATCTTCGCTCCGCTCGCTACGCTCATCCAATTTTTCTTGCCACCGTTCATATCTTGTTATTAACTCATTCAGACCACGTGTCCATTATAATGGACATAACAATTTTGATTTTTTTTAAATTAGACTTAAAGTTTTTCAATTTGGCCAACAAAAAATTCAAAAAAATTGGGGAATTCAAATTCACATTTTTTTTACCGCATTGCGATAGGACGAATAGTACCGTTTTTAGAGCAGATTGAAAATTGAAATGTGTAAAAACGGGCAAAAAAAAGTGTTTTTGGTTTTTTCCCGGAAATTTAAAATATTAATAGTTTTGCCAGTATTTGAGATACAGAAAATCCAAAATATGCAAAAAATTCCGAAAAAAATCTAGTTTTAGAAATGCACTTAAAATTTACATTTGAACATCAAACGTTGCTTTTATTCCAAATCCAAAATTTCCCATAATTCCTTAAATATTACAATGAAAAATATAAAAAAAATACTAAAAATATCAGAAAAAAATCACGAAAATGTTAATTTTTAGCTTAAAATATCCTAATTTGTGCCAATTTAATTATGGTCTGAATGAGTTAAAGGAAAGTGCCAAGTAAAAAGAGGGATATCTATAAATAGTTATCATTTCTTCTATAACAGGAGGTGACATAATTTAAAAAGACGTTACCTGATGAGAACTGGTTGTTAACAAATATAATCATTCAGCAAGTCTTCGAAAAAAATAACGTTAATAATTAAATTACTTAATTGCTACAAAACGATAATTGCTGAATTTTGAGGATCCAAGTTCTAATAGAATTGTAAACTAGGAAAAACGCTTAAGTCCCGCCGCGTTGTTGGATGAGCGTAATTGGTGCATTGAGCTACCACGTGTTATATGGATTTTCTGTTGTTCTGTGAAAAAATTTTACTAAGTTGAAGATTTTTTTAAAATTAATTCAAATTAAATAAAAAATAAACTTTAATCTTTAATTTTTTTAATTAATCGTAATTTAAAAAAAGAAAAAAATCGTAAATTTTTCGATTTTCATAAGAAATAGTTGTTCGATTGTGCTCAAATTTCACAAGAATATAATAATTTATAAGATTAAGGTTCTGTGAAAAAATCATTACAATCGGATAAAGCATATAGGTGTTAAAGTCAAAGAATTGTTTTTAAAAAAGAAAAAACACGTAAATTTCGATTTTTAAAGAAATAATTTTTCGATTGCGCTTAAATTTTACAAGAATATCTTAATTCATAAAATTATGGTTCTGTGAAAAAATCATCAAAATCGAATAAAGCATGTAGGTGTTATAAGTCGAAGAAATTTTTAAAAAATCGAAAAAAATCGTAAAATTGCGATTTTGATGAGAAATAACTTTTCGATTGTGCTCAAAAACGTGGCAGTTCTAAGTTCAGAGATTTCGAAGACCTCCATAAAATTTCATCGCAATCGGAGTATCGGTTTAGCCGGAATCGTGTTAACAAACAGACAAAAATACAGAAAAAAAAAAAAAAAAAAAAAACATTCCGGATTTTTTTCTCCAGTGTAGTGAAATGGAATCTTCGCTCCGCTCGCTACGCTCGCTACGCTCATCCAATCATGTAGGTGTTATATGTCAAAGAATTGTTTTAAAAAAGAAAAAAACCGTAAAATTTCGATTTTCATGAGAAATAATTTTTCGATTACGCTCAAATTTCACACGAATATCGTAATTCATTAAATTAAGGTTCTGTTAAAAAATCATTACAATCGGATAAAGCATGTAAGTGTTATAAGTCGAAGAATTTTTTTAAAAATCGAAAAAAATCGTAAAATTGCGTTTTTTATAAGAAACATTTTCCCGATTGCGCTCAAAAACGTGGCAGTTCTAAGTTTAGAGATTTCGAAGGCCTCCATAAAATTTCATTGCAATCGGAGTATCGGTTTAGCCGGAATCGTGTTAACAAACACACAAAAATACAAAAAAAAGAAAGAAAGAAAAAAAAAAAAAACATTCCGGATTTTTTTCTCCAGTGTAGTGAAATGGAATCTTCGCTTCGCTCATCCAATAAGCTATGATATTGTACTAGGAAAACGCTTAAGTCCCGCCGCGTTGTTGGATGAGCGTATATGGTGCATTGAGATGCCATGTGTTACGCGGATTTTCTGTTGTTCTGTGAAAAAATCATTACTAAGCCGAAGATTTTTTTTAATTAAATTAAATTAAATTAAAAATTAACTTAATTTTTTTTAATAAATCGTAATTTTTACGTAATTTAAAAAAAAGAAAAAAATCGTAAAATTGCAATTTTCATAAGAAATAATTATTCGATTGCGCTCAAATTTTACACGAGTATATTAATTCATAAAATTAAGGTTCTATAAAAAAATCATTACAATAGGATAAAGCATGTAGGTGTTATATGTCAAAGAATTGTTTAAAAAAAGAAAAAACCCGTAAAATTTCGATTTTCATGAGAAATAATTTTTCGATTACGCTCAAATTTCACACGCATATCTTAATTCATAAAATTAGGGTTCTGTTAAAAAATCATTACAATCGGATAAAGCATGTAAGTGTTATAAGTCGAAAGATTTTTTTAAAAATCGAAAAAAATCGTAAAATTGCGTATTTTATAAGAAAAATTTTCCCGATTGCGCTCAAAAACGTGGCAGTTCTAAGTTCAGAGATTTCGAAGGCCTCGATAAAATTTCATCGCAATCGGAGTATCGGTTTAGCCAGAATCGTGTTAACAAACAGACAAAAATACATTTAAAAAAAGAAAAAAAAACATTCCGGATTTTTTTCTCCAGTGTAGTGAAATGGAATCTTCGCTCCGCTCGCTACGCTCATCCAATTTTTCTTGCCACCGTTCATATCTTGTTATTAACTCATTCAGACCACGTGTCCATTATAATGGACATAACAATTTTGATTTTTTTTAAATTAGACTTAAAGTTTTTCAATTTGGCCAACAAAAAATTCAAAAAAATTGGGGAATTCAAATTCACATTTTTTTTACCGCATTGCGATAGGACGAATAGTACCGTTTTTAGAGCAGATTGAAAATTGAAATGTGTAAAAACGGGCAAAAAAAAGTGTTTTTGGTTTTTTCCCGGAAATTTAAAATATTAATAGTTTTGCCAGTATTTGAGATACAGAAAATCCAAAATATGCAAAAAATTCCGAAAAAAATCTAGTTTTAGAAATGCACTTAAAATTTACATTTGAACATCAAACGTTGCTTTTATTCCAAATCCAAAATTTCCCATAATTCCTTAAATATTACAATGAAAAATATAAAAAAAATACTAAAAATATCAGAAAAAATCACGAAATGTTAATTTTTAGCTTAAAATATCCTAATTTGTGCCAATTTAATTATGGTCTGAATGAGTTAAAGGAAAGTGCCAAGTAAAAAGAGGGATATCTATAAATAGTTATCATTTGTTCTATAACAGGAGGTGACATAATTTAAAAAGACGTTACCTGATGAGAACTGGTTGTTAACAAATATAATCATTCGGCAAGTCTTTGAAAAAATAACGTTAATAATTAATATACTTGATTTGGTACAAAACGATAATTTTGAAATTAAAAAAATATAATTTAATACTGAATTTTGAGGATCCAAGTTCTAATAGAATTGTAAACTAGGAAAACGCTTAAGTCCCGCCGCGTTGTTGGATGAGCGTAATTGGTGCATTGAGCTACCACGTGTTATATGGATTTTCTGTTGTTCTGTGAAAAAAATTTTACTAAGTTGAAGATTTTTTTTAAATTAATTCAAATTAAATAAAAAATAAACTTTAATCTTTAATTTTTTTAATTAATCGTAATTTAAAAAAAGAAAAAAATCGTAAATTTTCGATTTTCATAAGAAATAGTTGTTCGATTGTGCTCAAATTTCACAAGAATATAATAATTTATAAGATTAAGGTTCTGTGAAAAAATCATTACAATCGGATAAAGCATATAGGTGTTAAAAGTCAAAGAATTGTTTTAAAAAAGAAAAAAACACGTAAAATTGCGATTTTTAAAAAGAAATAATTTTTCGATTGCGCTTAAATTTTACAAGAATATCTTAATTCATAAAATTATGGTTCTGTGAAAAATCATCAAATCGAATAAAGCATGTAGGTGTTATAAGTCGAAGAAATTTTTAAAAAATCGAAAAAAATCGTAAAATTGCGATTTTGATGAGAAATAACTTTTCGATTGTGCTCAAAAACGTGGCAGTTCTAAGTTCAGAGATTTCGAAGACCTCCATAAAATTTCATCGCAATCGGAGTATCGGTTTAGCCGGAATCGTGTTAACAAACAGACAAAAATACAGAAAAAAAAAAAAAAAAAAAAAAACATTCCGGATTTTTTTCTCCAGTGTAGTGAAATGGAATCTTCGCTCCGCTCGCTACGCTCGCTACGCTCATCCAATCATGTAGGTGTTATATGTCAAAGAATTGTTTTAAAAAAGAAAAAAACCGTAAAATTTCGATTTTCATGAGAAATAATTTTTCGATTACGCTCAAATTTCACACGAATATCGTAATTCATTAAATTAAGGTTCTGTTAAAAAATCATTACAATCGGATAAAGCATGTAAGTGTTATAAGTCGAAGATTTTTTTAAAAATCGAAAAAAAATCGTAAATTGCGTTTTTTATAAGAAACATTTTCCCGATTGCGCTCAAAAACGTGGCAGTTCTAAGTTTAGAGATTTCGAAGGCCTCCATAAAATTTCATTGCAATCGGAGTATCGGTTTAGCCGGAATCGTGTTTACAAGCAGCCAAAAATACAAAAAAAGAAGAAAGAAAAAACGAAAAAAAAACATTCCGGATTTTTTTCTCCAGTGTAGTGAAATGGAATCTTCGCTTCGCTCATCCAATAAGCTATGATATTGTACTAGGAAAACGCTTAAGTCCCGCCGCGTTGTTGGATGAGCGTATATGGTGCATTGAGATGCCATGTGTTACGCGGATTTTCTGTTGTTCTGTGAAAAAATCATTACTAAGCCGAAGATTTTTTTTAATTAAATTAAATTATATTAAAAATTAACTTAATTTTTTTAATAAATCGTAATTTTTACGTAATTTAAAAAAAGAAAAAAATCGTAAAATTGCAATTTTCATAAAAATAATTATTCGATTGCGCTCAAATTTTACACGAGTATATTAATTCATAAAATTAAGGTTCTATAAAAAAATCATTACAATAGGATAAAGCATGTAGGTGTTATATGTCAAAGAATTGTTTAAAAAAAGAAAAAACCCGTAAAATTTCGATTTTCATGAGAAATAATTTTTCGATTACGCTCAAATTTCACACGCATATCTTAATTCATAAAATTAGGGTTCTGTTAAAAAATCATTACAATCGGATAAAGCATGTAAGTGTTATAAGTCGAAGAATTTTTTTAAAAATCGAAAAAAATCGTAAAATTGCGTATTTTATAAGAAAAATTTTCCCGATTGCGCTCAAAAACGTGGCAGTTCTAAGTTCAGAGATTTCGAAGGCCTCGATAAAATTTCATCGCAATCGGAGTATCGGTTTAGCCGGAATCGTGTTAACAAACACACAAAAATACAAAAAAAAAAAAGAAAAAGAAAGAAAGAAAAAAAAAAAAACATTCCGGATTTTTTTCTCCAGTGTAGTGAAATGGAATCTTCGCTTCGCTCGCTACGCTCGCTACGCTCATCCAATAAAAAAATAACCTAATTTTTATCATTAAATTAAATAAAATAAAAAATTAACTTAATTGTTTTAATTAAACGTAATTTTTTTAAAGAAAAAAATCGTAAAATTGCAATTTGCATAAGAAATAATTATTCGATTGCGCTCAAATTTAACACGAATATATTAATTCATGAAATTAAGGTTCTGTAAAAAAATCATTACAATAGGATAAAGCATGTAGGTGTTATAAGTCGAAGAAATTTTTTAAAAATCGAAAAAAATCGTAAAATTGCGTTTTTTATGTGAAAAAATTTCCCGATTGCGCTCAAAAACGTGTCAGTTCTAAGTTCAGAGATTTCGAAGGTCTCCATAAAATTTCATTGCAATCGGAGTATCGGTTTAGCCGGAATCGTGTTAACAAACACACAAAAATACAAAAAAGAAAGAAAAAAAAAAAAAAAAAAAACATTCCGGATTTTTTTCTCCAGTGTAGTGAAATGGAATCTTTGCTTCGCTCGCTACGCTCGCTACGCTCATCCAAAAATTTCCTATATGTCGCCGGGTAATTGACATTAAAATTAGGTTTGATTTTCCAGCAATATCAATATCGTATCAAACAATTAATGACGTTGATATGATTTTGATTTTTGAACAATACATAGAAAAACATAAATATGAAACAATTATTGGATGAGCGTAGCGAGCGAAGCGAAGATTCCATTTCACTACACTGGAGAAAAAAATCCGGAATGTTTTTTTTTTTTTTCTCTCTGTATTTTTGTGTGTTTGTTAACACGATTCCGGCTAAACCGATACCTACTCCGATTGCGATGAAATTTTATGGAGGCCTTCGAAATCTCTGAACTTAGAACTGCCACGGTTTTGAGCGCAATCGGGAAAATTTTTCTCATAAAAAACGCAATTTTACGATTTTTTTCGATTTTAAAAAATTTCTTCGACTTATAACACATACATGCTTTATCCGATTGTAATGATTTTTTCACAGAACCTTTATTTTATGAATTAAGATATTCGTGTGAAATTTGAGCGTAATCGAAAAATTATTTTTCATGAAAATCGAAATTTTACGTTTTTTTTCCTTTTTTAAAACAATTCTTTGATTTATAACACCTACATTAGGGTGGTGCGTAAAAATTGAAGTTGTGAAATCAGAGTTGCTATAGTGCGGAAAAGTTGCGATTGGTACATACGAGAAAAACAAAAAAAAGATCTTTGAAATCGGAGTTCATCTTCCGATCACGCAATCGGCCGAAAGTTTTACAAAATAAGTGAAAATCTGAATTTTTCAAATATAAAATATTTTCATTTTGGTCTTTTTTTATTTCCTATAGCATTTTTTTAAACTTTAAGCTTTAATAAACAGTAATAAAAATTATTTTTCCTCTAGGAGTATGTTTTCCGATCGCGCCATCGGCCGAAAGTTTTATAAAATTAGTGAAAATCTGAATTTATTTCAAAAATAAAATTATTTTTAATTTGGTATTTTTTTAGTACCTATAGCATTTTTTTTTACTTTAAGCTTTAATATACAGTAATAAAAATTATTTTTCCTCTAGGAGTATGTTTTCCGATCGCGCAATTCCATACAAATTTCACGAAATTCACCATTTTTGGACACATTTAATATGTTTTGGAAAAAATCATGTGAGGCAAAAAGGTTGTTGATTTTGAGTTGCGTGCCAATTGTGCAGCTCTTCGCTTGTTTAGATATTAATTATATCAAAACAACCCAGAACTCACCACGTGGAGGTGGCTGCACTTCGAGTTCCACCCACAGCCCCACACCCTTCCCATCGAACCAACTAATAAGGGCATGTTTTTGTTTGCTAAGTATTTACATTATTTACATATTGTACGTTTGGTTCTTTCTTTGGTTTAGTCTTTCTATATAGATCTATTCTGTTGTGTTTACTCTGTACTTGTACTTGGTTTAAGAGCCACTTTGTATGTTGATTTGCTTTCGAAATTGGGCATAAGTGATCATCCAGATTCTAGTGAGGCTCTGATGTAACCGTCTCTTGATTGGGACCCACACACCTTGAGCGACGCTTCGGTGATGAGCTTCGCGCACCTTTCTACAGCTTGTGTATGACAGGGAAATTTTACATCCCAATCTGGAATATCACCACACTGAATTTGCTGACTTATGCTGCTGACTTATGTCCAAAAGGTACTGTTGATCTTTACTCAGCAGTTTTTCTGTCCACTTGTGGTATCTCACAATCAATGGGTTGAAAATTAATTACTGGAAGTTTTCGCAACTGTTTAGTTCCTGCCCAATCGGCCCACTAAATGATTTTGGACCCGTTGTTGTTCCATCCAAATTTTGGAAAAGATGACGGAAAGGTACTCAATAAAGTGAAGCATACACCGTCGTACAAAGGGTAAAACCGTTAGAAACTTCATCACCCCTACTTTGAACTTCAATGCATCCGACTACTTAGTGTTGATTGACTGGAGTAACACAAGGGTGTTTTCTCCTTCTATTCTTCGGAATGTACCCGATGACGAAATTTCATTGTTGATTCTGTGTGGTGATATTCCAGATTGGGATGTAAAATTTCCCTGTCATACACAAGCTGTAGAAAGGTGCGTGAAGCTCATCAGTGATGAGATGAGTCATCACCGAAGCGTCGCTCAAGGTGTGTGGGTCCCAATCAAGAGACGGTTACATCAGAGCCTCACTAGAATCTAGATCACTTATGCCCAATTTCGAAAGCAAATCAACATACAAAGTGGCTCCTAAACCAAGTACAAGTACAGAGTAAACACAACAGAATAGATATATATATATAAAGACTAAACCAAAGAAAGAACCAAACATACAATATGTAAATAATGTAAATACTTAGCAAACAAAAATATGCCCTTATTGGTTGGTTGGATGGGAAGGGTGTGGGGCTGTGGGTGGAACTCGAAGTGCAGCCACCTCCACGTGGTGAGTTCTGGGTTGTTTTGATATAATTAATATCTAAACAAGCGAAGAGCTGCACAATTGGCACGCAACTCAAAATCAACAACCTTGCCTCACATGATTTTTTCCAAAACATATTAAATGTGTCCAAAAATGGTGAATTTCGTGAAATTTGTATGGAACTGCGCGATCGAAAAAAAAACTCCTAGAGGAAAAATAATTTTTATTACTGTTTATTAAAGCTTAAAGTAAAACAAAATTGTTATAGGAACTAAAAAAATACCAAAATAAAAATAATTTTATTTTTGAAAAAAAATCAGATTTTCACTAATTTTATAAAACTTTCGGCCGATTGCGCGATCGGAAAACATACTCCTAGAGGAAAAATAATTTGTATTACTGTTTATTAAAGCTTAAAGTATATATAGGAATATAGGAACTAAAAAAAGACCAAAATAAAAGTAATTTTATTTTTGAAAAAAATTCAGATTTTCACTAATTGGATGAGCGTAGCGAGCGAAGCGAAGATTCCATTTCACTACACTGGAGAAAAAAATCCGGAATGTTTTTTTTTTTTTTTTTTTTTTTCTTTCGTTATTTTTGTGTGTTTGTTAACACGATTCCGGCTAAACCGATACTCCGATTGCAATGAAATTTGATGGAGACCTTCGAAATCTCTGAACTTAGAACTGCCACGTTTTTGAGTGCAATCGGGAAATTTTTTCTCATAAAAAACGCAATTTTACGATTTTTTTAAATTTTTAAAAAATTTATTCGACTTATAACACCTACATGCTTTATTCGATTGTAATGATTTTTTCACAGAACCTTAATTTTATGAATTAAGATATTCGTGTGAAATTTGAGCGTAATCGAAAAATTATTTCTCATGAAAATCAAAATTTTTACGGTTTTTTTCTTTTTTTAAAACAATTCTTTGACTTATAACACCTACATGCTTTATCCTATTGTAATGATTTTTTTCCAGAACATTAATTTCATGAATTAATATATTCGTGTTAAATTTGAGCGCAATCGAATATTTATTTCTTATGAATATTGCAATTTTACGATTTTTTTTTCTTGTTAAAAATTACGATTAATTAAAAAAATTAAGTTATTTTTTCATTTAATTTAATTTAATTAAAAAAAATCTTCGACTAAGTAATGATTTTTTCACAGAACAACAGAAAATCCGCGTAACACATGGCAGCTCAATGCACCAATTACGCTCATCCAACAACGCGGCGGGACTTAAGCGTTTTCCTAGTTTTATAAAACTTTCGGCCGATTGCGCGATCGGAAGATGAACTCCGATTTCAAAGATCTTTTTTTTGTTTTTCTAGTATGTACCAATCACAACTTTTCCGCACTATAGCAACTCTGATTTCACAACTTCAATTTTTACGCACCACCCTAACCTACATGCTTTATCCTATTGTAATGATTTTTTCACAGAACCTTAATTTCATGAATTGATATATTAGTATTAAACACTTCTTCGGTGGGAAATAAGTTTTTAATTATGTTGCAATATTTCGAAAAGTTTCACTTTTCTTCGACAGACAGACATTTACAAAAATACAAACATCTGAACAAACAATAACCACAGCTATTTGGATGAAAAATTAATTGCAAAGAAGTTATATATTTAAGTAATTTAACACGGTGATGTTTGTATATGTCTGCCTGTCAAAGAAAAGTGAAACTTTTCGAAATATTGCAACATAATTAAAAACTTATTTCCCACCTTAGAACAGTGTTAAGTTCAACTAATTTATAAATAACACTTACCTACCTGTTCTACTAAAGTTTCTTTTGAAATAAGTATGATGAGTTTATCGGGTAATTGGGACTGTGGTTTGAAGGAGATGCTACATCAGCATAAGAAACTCCCGGCCTGGAGTAGGTTGAGGGAGGACCCACCTGTCTGGGCTGTGGTGTCATGGATTTCTTGCTGGAGTATGTACCAGGGTTTTGCTGACCTCTGAACTGTACTTGCCGGTCTCGTGCTTGGAGGAAAGCGCTGCAATCTGCACGAAGAGGCCGGGTGATCCTCTCCACACGACGACGACGACGTGAGAAACTAGGGCGCTTCAACCGGTTAGGTCATATTGCGCCGCCTGTGAATGAAAGTAAATGAGAAGAGTTAATGAGAGTTAGATGAGGTATGTTTGATGATTAGATTGTTTTCTAAGTGTATAAATAACAAAATAAAATGATGATGAAAGTAATAGCAAAATAAAAGTTATGTATGTGAATGAAAAGAAAGAAAAGAATGAAATGTGTATGATGTGATTAATTTTTGTTAAATAGATTACAATGGATGAGAAATTTACAAGTTTGTCGCCATTATCATACGATAGAAGTTCTTCATATGATTGGGAGAAACCAAATTGCGTGCGCAAGGCATAAATTTAGGTACATTCTGCTAGCATATGATGTACGGTTAAAGGTATTCCCATATGGGAATAACCTTTTCTCGGTTAAGAGATATCCGTGAGTTAGGCGTGGTGGCCTATACGAAGTCTAGACAAAACGACCTCTTCTCTACGTGAGAGTCAAGACGTAGGTGGACGAATTTTACTAGTCAATGTGGGCATCACACTACGCAATTTATTATTTTTGTAACACATCCCAAGATGCTTGTCGCAAATCCAACAATCTTTGCTTGAATCCACTCTTGACATCTGGAACGGGAACTAGATTGAAATCAACGTCGCGACACTGGGAAGCTTCCTTAGCAGCCCGATCAGATCCTCTCCACAGTTTGTGCACTTGGCTGGGGTGGCGCGTGGCTCAAGCGACCGTCAACATTGATAACTCGCACCGGGACACGGCTGCAATTCACCAGAGCGAAGCCTGCATCACGCACCCACCATAGAAGCGTTAGTATTATAAGTGTTAGTAGTTTAAGGGCGCTTCAACGGCAAAGTTTATTCGCACCAGAAGCGTCAGTGAGGAAGAACACTCGCCAGTTAAAGTCCACACATTCATGTCACAGTTCTAATTTTTTATAGAAGCTGAATATTTCTTCAAGATCGGAGTAGCGGTTTGTCCGGTAGAGAGCGATCAATCGTCCAATAAAATGTCGGAAAAAGTCGTCGAGAACAATAATATTTACGAGGTGGCCTAATAGTTTTTTATGTACGCATAAACGAGATAGTTGTCAATTCATAGATAAGTAGAGAGAGAACAAACAAAATACACCGGATCTATTTATTATATAAATGTATTCATATATTCATTTCTACGCTCATACACTTAATGTCATTGTATTTATACAATATAACAATGAGTGGTACAACAAATGAATATAAAAGACAACTAGTTTAGTTTGTTGTCATTTGTTTATTGTTCCACAGCCCTCTAGATGTCCCTGTCAGCTTACAAGTTATATTGTTCCACAGCCCTCTAGATGTCCCTGTCAGCTTACAAGTTATTATTGTTTTTCACCCAAAACACGTAAATTAAAATCAACATAATATTAAACTTCGCGTTGCGCTTCTTTCTCCTTTTTGAATTTCTAAAAACAGAGGTAAACCTCTTGGTACTTCCACGAATGTGCTAGCAAAATTGTGTTCTCAAAATAAAAACCACTTTGAAGACATTGATTTTCTTGGTTCATATATTAAGAAAAATAGATTTACATGTTGACTTTTCGTCCTTATCTATGTGCAAATGTACAAAATAGTAGTAGTTTTGACAAAATTGGCATTATACAAATTAGGAAGAAGTTATTAGCTTAGTATACCAATCAATAAGGTACATTATACTTACACTCTAAATTAAAAGAGCGGAAAAACACTCAAATCGAGTGAAATTTCGCTCCTTTTCTAGCTTGTATTTGCACCACTCTTTCTGAGTGACCACCACTCCTAGAATTGAGTGAAATAATTCCACTCAATTATAGAGCGAAATTTTCACTCTGAAATAAGGGTGATAATCGCTAATAAAAGATCGAAATTCACTCAAATAATAGCGATATTTTGGCTTTAAAGATACTCTCTACTCAGGCTATTAATAACTCAAACAGAAGCTAAAATCACTCAAAATTTAGACAAACTAACTTAACTAAAGCAGCTGTATGCAAACATCACGGTAATATATGTAGATGGACGACTGCGTTCTCTCTCCTCACTGTGGACGCCCATGAAAAGGCATGCATAATATGCATTATTATCTAGGCCTACAGCACATGATATAGGCCTACACATGAAATATTATGTTGTTTTCAACTAAAACAATGAAAACACAATGAACTATTCGTGCATATAGAAGTACAACAGATGTCGACATTTACCTTTTGCTTTTCGGGCGTTTTCTTGCAGAAAATGCCCTTTCTATTAGAACGTTGAACACTTTCATCACTACACCAGTCACAACCATTTTTGCTAGAAGACTTACACTGGCAATGCGCACACGGTCACGAATTAACACACACTGACGAGTTGGTTTCGACGATGCCGGGCGTGGACAGAGGACCGTTTGATATATTGGAATGCCCTACCTCGTTCTTTGCCATGAGTATATGAAAAGAAATCACCAGTGACATGTTTGAAACGTCGCCGGTAAAATCTCTGCTATTCAAATCCTAGACTTGGCACCGATCAGGACAATACAGTAGACATACAATAGAAGAAGCCCCATTCATCCCTTAGATAAATCTCAACACTAATCCCTTGAACAAGCTTTATGCATCGCTCACTATTGACTAAACATCGCTAACTAAAGAGCGGTTGTCACACGGTCACTCAGCACATTTGAGCTAAATAATGATCACCCAATACATCGAGTGACAATTCCAGTAAAAATGAGTGACGAACACCCAAAACGAGTGAAGTGACCATCCGCTCGGCGTATTGAGTGAAACAAACCACTCAAATAATTTAGCGTGTAAGGAACATAATAGGGAACACTCCTCAAATTTATTTTTAAATATCTCGTAATGTTTAGTTACTTAAAAAAAAACGATTCCCATAAAAGGTCCGTCGAAAAATGTTTTTTACTTGGTTTTAATGAGGGTATGAATATTCGTGTTTAAATACCGCGCGTAAAACAGACCTAGCTGGCTGTGACGTCACGAAAATGTATCTTTCCGTCCACTGCCTCCTAGATGTTCGTCGTAGCAGTGGTTTCGTCTGTCTGCTGGCAGGGGTTCCACTGCCTGGCAAAACACCATCTTAAACATTCGAGCCGTAATTTTGGGCCCCAGGGCTATCCAAAGTAGGAAAAGGAAGCTTCTGACTTTGGATAGCTCTGAGGCCCAAAAGGCATTATTCAAAACCAAACTTCATGACCTCAGTTTTTCGTGCTACGAATGATTTTTTGGACCCCCCTTAAGATTTTAAGAAGTCCATGTATCCTATGTAAACGAGTTATTTTTAATGGAATGTGAACGGAACTAAGTTCATTTTAGGAACATCTCATTTTCCTTTTTTGAAAAGGAACGGGAACTTCAATCCGTTCCTTTTCAAGTAGAAGTAACTGAACTTTTTAAAGTTCCTTTTATGGGGGAACGTGCCCAAGACTGAAAATTACACATATTATTTTTGTTCACCCGTGATATGAAAATCTGTAGAGGATAATTTCGAATCTATGTATCACAAGCAAAAGTATTTTAAAGGACTCACCTCTGGATTACATTTTGTGTACTCTGAAAACACTCATATTATAGTATTTATGAAAATGGGTAAATTAGAGGCACATATTTTAGCATCAGGATATTTGTAGGCCTTAATATATAAAATATGTTTTGTTCGCCAAAAGAACCTATGCCAAAGTTAAGCAAGACTCCGTTAAACAGAAACAATTGCCACAAGGACACAGGATTAAAATAACATTAGTTGATTAACAAAATGGTAAAAACGGGTAAAACTGAAATACAATCCTGAAGTTTTAAATCCAGCTCGACCTGGGATCGAACCCAGATCTAACGCCAGCCGGGCTCACCTACGTCTTTACCGAAGTCTGACAGATTCGTTGCCGGTCATCAAGGACGCTCATGACAGTAAAAAGTACCAGAGTCGGTAAAGAAGTTCCCTGTTTCGCCTACTGTAGTATGTCGTGTTGCCAGTAGATCGCGCCTGCAGACACAACCTACACTCATTGCACACTTCTCCTTTTCATAGTACACCTATCTACACCAAAGACATTGGAATATCTACACCTACTCACACTGTTGAATGTTGATTCATATCCATGCCACATTTAATAATTTTAAAGACAATGACTTTCCTTATAAATAAATAAATAAATAAATAAATAAATAAATAAATATAAAAAAAATAATAAATAAAAAAATAAAAAAATAAATAAATAAATAAATAAATAAATAAATAAATAAGAAAAATAAATAAATACATAAATAATTAAAAATTAAATAAATAATGGGTTTTGATCTTTAATTATTAAAATGGAGCGGTTATTAGGTATGTTATCTTTATTATATAAATACCTTTTTCAGCTGATGATCGTTGTATTTAAAATAAAAGTATTTGTTATTAATTATAACTTGGGGGGACCTCTTTCGTCCGCGGGGATTTTTAGAGGGGGCGTGGCCGAAGGGCCCCCAGGATGAATTCCGCAAAAGGCATGGGTTTTAAATTGTCATACCTTATCTTTAATCCCTATCGTAAAAAAGCAATTTAAATCACACAGCCCCCCAACCAATAAACTAAAGTCTGCATTTAGGTTTGGGTGTTTCAGTGTATAACTTCTGAGGTCGGGCAGTGGGGGAAACCTAAAAAACCCCTTTGGCTGTGGGGGAGCCTGGTGTCAGTGTAGTGTACAGTGCAGTGCGGTGTAGACGTCTGTAGTTCCTCCAACATGCGGTGGTTAACCTGGTGTCCAGGTTAGGTCTGTGAAACTTCATGGAGTCGGGCAGTGTAAACCCTGGAACACCTTGGCTGCTGTGAGGCCCCTGATGTATGTCAGTGTATGACTGCGGGGCGGTGTAGAGGGCTTAGTTCCCCAACTCGGTATTTTCACTGGTGTAGCCAGGTGTAGGTCAGTGTAGTAACTTCATGAGAGTCGGAGCAGTGTGAACCTAGGAACACCTTGGCTGCTGTGAGGAGCCTGATTATGTCAGGTATTACATGCAGGCGGTGAAACCCTTGTATTTCCCCTCCAACTGCGGTGAGTTCAGGGGGCGAACCCAGCACTGCTTTGTAAAATTCTAATTCTAAATAAAAAGGGGTCTAAAATATTCTAAAAACAATTTAAGTTTTATTTTTTTTTTTTTTATAAAATTTTTTAAAAAATTTTTCGTGGTTAACCACCCAAATGCAATTCGTGCCCCTCTTCAGGTGTTTTAGGTCTAGGTATATTGGGGGTTAGGACAAAAATTTTGAGGTGATGTCCGAGGGCTGTTTTTGGGACTCAAACCCTTCATTCGCATTAAAACTAAGCGTACCCGGGGGAAACCCTCATGTAAGGAATTCCGGTCTCGACGGACTTGAAACCCGGGGCCTCCCGAATCAAGTGCCGCGAAAGCAGAGCCCAAAACCCGTCGCGTTGCTGTTTTTTTTTTTAAATTTTTTTTGTATTCTTTGTTTTTTAATTTTTGTTTTAGTAAAAAAAATCAACATAAATTGAAAATATATATTTTAATCCCTGTTGATTTTAAAACCAACGGTTGGGTTTCCGAAATTTTTTGTTTTGAGTAACCTTATCAAATTTAAAATTTGGCGTTTTAAGTTCTAAAATATTTTTTTATCTTAAAATTTTGTTTTAAAATTCTATGTTAAAAGTCTTTCAAAGTACCAATAACAAATCAAATTGGCTTTCAAAATTGTTTAAATTAATGGGGATTTCACAAAAAATTTCGAAAATTGTGTTCTATTGAATAAAGACCTATTTTCTACTCCCTATACTTTTATGTGAAAATTCTTAGTTCAGAAATTTTAAAATTTTTGTGACCGCAAAATTTAAATTGGGTTGTGATAAAGGGTTAGCTGGGTTTAAATTATTCATGCACAAACATCTTTATTAAAAATTTACAGATATGTAAACCCAAAATTTAAGAAAAATTTTCTTTTTTATTTACGTTTTATAATTTTGTAGATAATGTTCGAAAGTTTGTAAAAATTGTGCATTTCGGTTAAATTTAATACGTTTTAAATTGTTTTTTATTAATTTGTGATATTTTTTTTTTTTATTATTAATTATATTTCTTTATTTTCAAAATAATTAAAAATAAAAGCAAAAAGACGAAAAAACTCTGCCTATAGTCGTAGTACCTTCACCCTAATCTATACGGAAAAAGTTTAACCCCGCCGCGTTTTTGGATACGAAATTTGGGCACAATTGCTGTGTTACGCGGATTTTTCTGTTTTTCTGTGAAAAAAATTTTTAATTATCGAAAATTTTTTTTAATAAAATGAAATTAAAAAAAAAATTAACGTTTTTTTTTAATTAATCGTAATTTTTAAAAACGAAAAAAATCGCAAAAATGAAATTTTCATAAGAAATAGTTATTCGATTGCGCTCAAATTTTACACAAATATATTAATTCATAAAATTAAGGTTCTGTGAAAAAATCATTACAATAGGATAAAGCATGTAGGTGTTATAAGTCGAAGAAATGTTTTAAAATTCGAAAAAAATCGTAAAATTGCGTTTTTTATGAGAAAAATTTCCCGATTGCGCTCAAAAACGTGGCACGTCTAAGTTCAGAGATTTCGAAGGCCTCCATAAAATTTCATCACAATCGGAGTATCGGTTTAGCCGGAATCGTGTTAACAGACACACAAAATACAAAAAGAAAGAAAAAAGAAAAAAAAAACATTCCGGATATTTTTTTTCCAGTGTAATGAAATGGAATCTCCGCTTCGCTCATCCAATAATAAAACACAATGCCCAAGTTTAAATACAGTATCAAATACAACATCAATAAACATCATAAAATCACTATAAAACTAAACTAAACAATACCTCAAGTTACAAAAACAGAACTACAACCTTCTTAAAATATCTTTGATGGCGCTATTGAAACTACTGTATGTTTTTAATTCATTTGGAAGTGTATTCCATAAGGAGACTGATCGATTGTAACAACCATTTTGATATGCTGATGTTCTAGCCCGTGGAGGTATCAAGGGAATGCCATTATCATTTCGAAGTAGCTGTCTTTCGCTAATGGATTTCTACATCCACCTTACTTCACAGCATACCCCTCAACAACTTAACATCAGCTTGCTTACAAAAATTTTAAATTGAAGGAATTCTTACATTGTTGCATTGTGATCGTTCACCAACGCTGTTATCTAACACCGACGCAGTCCTAAGCCTATCATAGAGAGTGTGTTAAAATTGCCGTGCTCATGTGTTGAAACATCTTTAAAATAAAATTAATAAACTGTATTTAGAGTCTTCCCACTCAGTTATATAACTGATTTTCAGTGGAGGACTTTAAATCAAAGCGACCAAGCCAACCCTGTAGGCCCCAACGCAATCGACGAGTGAGCGATAACTAACCAAAGATCGATATTTTTAATAGGAAATATAGCAATCAGTGGTATGGACAGTGCGAACACCCGCGATTCAACGCCAGAATCAACAAGGCCGATTCAGAACAACTCTGAATTTACTATGTGCATCGTTGCTAGGACGGCTCCAAAGTCACCGTTTACAAACTCCTAAGACACGAACTGATGGACTTAAGTCCAAATCAGAAGTTAAAAACCTACTGACTTTAGCGGGAATCGAACACTGGACCTTCTGCATTGGAAGCAGATACGCTAACAACAAGACCAACGAGCCAACTCAATTATTAATAAATCAATGTTTAACAAATTTATTTTTAATAATTGAATAAATAGGCTACATAATTAATTAGTGTGTAGAATTGGGTAGAATTCGACCCAGAGCATGGCTCTGCTAATCATAAAAGGCGAGAAAAGAGAAAAAGTCCCATCTCACAAACATCAGCTAGTTTGTAAGGAAGTGTTTTACTTCCCGAAACTGGAGGCGAGCTCTGGCAATCGTCGTAGGGGATGGACCTTGCCCCTTCCCTTGACGACATCCCCGAAGACGACGACGAAAATGATAACACGAACGATGACAAAGACGATGACGACCGCGACGTGAGAACCCCCTTTCCTCCCCATATCTCCTATACTAGGCTAGAGTGGCGCATTATGACCTAACGGCTGACGCGCCCTTAATCCACATACCCCCCCCCCCCAAAAAAAAAAAAAATGATTGCATTAGAATGGCCATCTAGATCTACGTTCACAGTTTTTGGATGTTCTCTGATAATTTCGACACGATCGGACCAGTTATTTGGCCGGTAAATAAACCAATGAAAGTGAAACACATCCCAATATTTTCTTCTTCCTGGGAGTCAATTTGAGTCTTCGCTTCACTCGCTTCTCTGATCCAAAACTGATTTACAAAGTTGCTAATATTTGCTATTATATTGCACGTGTAAAACCAACAGTTACCATCTTAAATTAAATTAATGTAGACATTTTGGGCTAAGTTAACCGGCGACATTTATAACGACGATGCCGACTCGAGGTTCATGTTGTTTTACTGGTAAAGATCGGCCTCGCAGCCTAGCGCTGAGCCAGACCGCCGAGAAGGTGAGATCAGTATTTGTTTTTGCGTGTGCATTCACCGTACTGTGAGGGCCTCGCTAACACATTGATTGAGGTATGCAAATAAGATGCGAGATGTATTGAGGCCAGGCTGGCCTTAGTGAGCCCGGACCATTATACACACCTCGCCCAGTGGCGCGCGTCTTGTGTACACAGTATACACTCATTTCATACAGTGATAGTTCTTTACTCACCACCCACCATTAACCAACTTAACTCACCACTCTACACTCACCATTAACCAACTTGAGTCACCACTCACCACTCCCCCACCACTCTACACTCACCATTAACCAACTTAACTCACCACTCCCCCACCACTCTAACACTCACCATTAACCAACTTAACTCACCACTCACCACTCACCACTCACCACTCACCACTCAGCACTCAGCACTCTACACTCACCGCTAAACGCTCGCAGACTAAATTCTAGAACGTACCCTGCCCAGGGACAGTTGCCCCCCTTCAGGTAGCCAACTACGTTTAGGGGGTGAGGCTAGGTGGGCGGGAGGGAGGGAACGTACCCTGCCCAGGGACAGTTGCCCCCCTTCAGGTAGCCAACTACGTTATATAGGGGGTGAGGCAGGTGGGCGGAGGGAGGGAACGTACCCTGCCCAGGGACAGTTTGCCCCCCTTCAGGTAGCCAACTACGTTATATAGGGGGTGAGGCTAGTGGGCGGGAGGGAGGGAATGTACCCTGCCCAGGGACAGTTGCCCCCCTTCAGTAGCCAACTAGGTTATATAGGGGGTGAGGCTAGGTGGGCGGGAGGGAGGGAACGTACCCTGCCCAGGGACAGTTGCCCCCTTCAGGTAGCCAACTAGGTTATATAGGGGGTGAGGCTAGGTGGGCGGGAGGGAGGGAACGTACCCTGCCCGGGGACAGTTGCCCCCCTTCAGGTAGCCAACTACGTTATATAGGGGGTGAGGCTAGGTGGGCGGGAGGGAGGGAACGTACCCTGCCCAGGGACAGTTGCCCCCCTTCAGGTAGCCAACCGTTATAAAGGGGGTGAGGCTAGTGGGCGGGAGGGAGGGAACGTACCCTGCCCAGGGACAGTTGCCCCCTTCAGGTAGCCACTACGTTATATAGGGGGTGAGGCTAGGTGGGCGGGAGGGAGGAACTACCTGCCCAGGGACAGTTGCCCCTTCAGGTAGCCAACTACGTTATATAGGGGGTGAGGCTAGGTGGGCGGGAGGGAGGGAACGTACCCTGCCAGGGACAGTTGCCCCCCTCAGGTAGCCACTACGTTATATTAGGGGGTGAGGCTAGGTGGGCGGGAGGGAGGAAACGTACCCTGCCCAGGGACAGTTGCCCCCCTTCAGGTAGCCAACTAGGTTATATAGGGGGTGAGGCTAGGTGGGCGGGAGGAGGGAACGTACCCTGCCCAGGACAGTTGCCCCCCTTCAGGTAGCCAACTACTTATATAGGGGGTGAGGCTAGGTGGGCGGGAGGGAGGGAACGTACCCTGCCCAGGGACAGTTGCCCCCCTTCAGGTAGCCAACTAGGTTATATAGGGGGTGAGGCTAGGTGGGGGGAGGGAGGGAACGTACCCTGCCCAGGGACAGTTGCCCCCTTCAGGTAGCCAACTAGTTATATAGGGGGTGAGGCTAGTGGGCGGGAGGAGGGAACGTACCCTGCCAGGACAGTTGCCCCCCTTCAGGTAGCCAACATAGTTATATAGGGGGTGAGGCTAGGTGGCGGGAGGGAGGGAACGTACCCTGCCCAGGGACAGTTGCCCCCCTTCAGGTAGCCAACTAGGTTATATAGGGGGTGAGGCTAGGTGGGTGGATGGGAGGGAATGTACCTGCCTTGAGGCTTCTCTACCAGGACAAAGCTTTGGTAATAATAATTGTAATTGAAAAACTAAAGGATTTGTTAACAATGCCAGGATCTTGCGACACCGACGATGAACGAAATAGTTGCATTATCTCGTGCATGGGGGCTTCCTGCATCTCGGCACGGGTACGGAGTGAGGGAGAGAGAGAGAGAGAGAGAGAGAGAGAGAGAAGGTACTTGAACAACACACATCGCCGAACAAGAATACATAAATTAAATTCTTCCTTTGAAATCTCGTCGTTGGTGGAAGTGCCGGGTATTTATATTAAAAGTCTAGTTTGGATATATTTTTTGAGGGGAAATCTGCCCAGGGTGCAATTTGTTGCAGATAGACCTCTATTGTGAAGGGATGTCCGAGGGCTGTTTAAGAGGACCAGATCTCTATTGTGAAGGGATGTCTGAGGGCTGTTTAAGAGGACTAATCCCTTGCATTCGCATTAACGACAAAGGAAAACCTCGGAAAAACCTTCAGTCAGGATTGCCGGTCTCGACGGGATTCGAACCCGGGACCTCCCGAATCAGAGTCGCGCGCTTAGCGCTCGAGCCCGCCCCTTGGAGGTCAATGTCAACAAATACGCCGTATCAATCGCAGGTCGTGATCAGTTTTATCTTGAGACTGACGGACATAGGGGCTAGTATCTTCCTGGCTAGGGATAGTTCCATAGTACGGGCATTCCTATCCTAGTGCAGTAATATTCAACGTATTTCAAAAGAAACTTTAGTAGAACAGGTAAATGATATTTATAAATTAATTGAACTTAACACTGTTCTTAGGTGGGAAAATAAGTTTTTAATTATGTTGCAATATTTCGAAAAGTTTCACTTTTCTTCGACAGGCAGACATTTACAAAAATTTAAACATCTGAACAAACAATAACCACAGCTATGTGGATGAAAAATTAATTGCAAAGAAGTTGTATTTTTAAGTAATTTAACAAGGTGAAAGAAAAACATTTTCAAACGAAGCTTTAATTTATGACAAACCAACTAGGTATAAAAAATATAGTAGTTATAGGTTTGATAGATAATTGGTTGTTAGTTGTCGTTGGTAGCCTGTCGAAGAAAAGTGAAACTTTTCGAAATATTGCAACATAATTAAAAACTTATTTTCCCACCTAAGAACAGTGTTAAGTTCAATTAATTTATAAATAATATTCAACGTGTTTACGGAGTTTTACTGCGTGAATGCTGCGATTGGCTCCTAGAAGTTACTATTGTCATTTCTGGACGTTCCCTCCCTTCACCCCACCTGTGGCGTATCCAGGGGGGGGGGACACCCCCCCCCCCCTTAAAAAAAAGTGTGAAAGTGCACTTTAATGTTTCAATGGAGAATATGGAATAACTGTTTTATCGTAATGCTAAAGGCAAATTACCATCTCACCAAAAGAGGATTTTAGTAGATACAAAGATTGGTTATTGTGATGCATTAAAACGCACAGTTTTCACCAAAATGACGAAAAGATTAAAAACAGTATTGTAATAAATAAAAAGTTGGTCATTGTGGTGCTTTAAAACGCACAGATTTTCACCAAAATGATCTTTTCCGGGGGCCAAAAGCCATCCGGACCCCCCACCTATAACCATCGGTATATCTATTAACCCCCCTCCCCACTATATGAATTCCTGGATACGCCAGTGCCCCTCACACCCTGTGCCTAGTTGTGCCTTCGAGACTCGTACTGTTTAGAGGGGGAAGAGTTTGAAACAAACAGAAGGACAGTGACGAAGATGGAGACTGAGATGTAGACGAAGATGAAGACGAGTACCAGAAATAGGACGAAGCGTCGAAGAGTAATAGAAATAAGAAGACAATGAAGAAGATGAGGTGGAGTGGAGGAAAAGGAAGTAAATGAAGACGAAGACGAAGACGGAGGGAAAAGACAACTTGTATCGTTGAACTATAGTGGTGATAGACCCCCCACTCTTGAGAACACCTAGTCACGTGATATCTCCACCTAGAACAATAAGAGAACACATCAAACAGTCAGAAGTGTCCAGTGTTGAATTCAGGACTTTTTACAAGGGAGGCGTTTACAATGTAAGGGGGTACGACAAGGGCAAAAACATTACTATGTGAGAGGGGGTATTGGAGGGAATTCGTAAAAACTACGTTTTCTTAGAATTTGGGCAGGCAGACAAATCGGTTTACTAACATTGAAAGTCGGTTCACTGTTTTTGGGTTCATGGAAAAAACGACAATAATATCTATGTAGACATTTTAAAGCTAGCTTCACAGCAAGCACACGACGGTCAACTTAAACAGATAAAAAAAATTGTATATTATAGAAGTGTAGCCTATACTGGGGGCCAAATCGCTAGGTAGAAATTAACACTTAATTAAGACCAAAAACGAACTGCTTTTCCATTTGGTTCATCAACTAATACAGGGGCATGTCATACTTCACTCCTGAGTATAGTAATGAGCCTTAGTGCGTGGTCACTTCTAGCGTTGAGAACGCTTCTAGTCTTCTTATAAGCTGTTAGCTACATGCTCATAAGGTTCATTTCAGCTCGCCAATTGCTTTGACCCAAGTAAACAGGCTCTTCTCTCATCTAAAGAACTAGCGGTGTTTCCTGGAATAGTTTTTGTTATTTCCACCAAGTAATACCCAATTTAATTTCTTATCGTGGCATTATTTAAGGGGGGGGAGGGAAT
>JAMZAV010004370.1:0-54866 GCA_024449915.1 Sweltsa coloradensis
CTGGTTTAAAATTTAGGGGGGGTTTTTTGTGGGGGGGTCACGAAGTGCGTATTTTTAATAATAATAAAAATAATATCATCATCTAACTCAGTTCCAAACTATGTCGGGTTGAGTGGTGGTTTTCCACCATTATCAAGGGCTAAACTGTAGATACTAAGCTGCCAGACTTAGTGTTTTCCACACATCCAACTCCTTCTTCTCCACAATTTACTCCACTCTCTTCTGTCCTCCACAGCTTTACTCTTGCCACATGCTCCACACTTCATTCCGTTTTCCAACGTCTTCTTAAATTAATCTTTCCCATCTTTCTCTTGGCCTTTCCTACTCTTCTTTCCCCTCCTCTGCCGCTTCAAATTCTCGTCTTGGAATCCTATATCCTTATAATAATAATAATAATAATAATAATAATAATAATAATAATAATAATAATAATAATAATAATGATGATGATATTTGGATGAGCGAAGCAAAGATTCCATCTTACTACACTGGAGAAAAAAATCCGGAATGTTTTTTTTTAATTATTATTTTTTTACCATGGCAACCGCCATACAGCCTGGTACAAATGTTGAGATGCTCTC
This sequence comes from Sweltsa coloradensis, assembly GCA_024449915.1. Lineage (NCBI taxonomy): Eukaryota > Metazoa > Arthropoda > Insecta > Plecoptera > Chloroperlidae > Sweltsa > Sweltsa coloradensis. The sequence goes on from JAMZAV010004370.1 coordinate 582, forward strand.
ATAATTTAATGTTTTAAAGTGGTGTATATTAACAGTGAGAAGTGAAATTAGTATTGAAGGGAAGGTTGGTGTTTGTGTAAACATTATGTGAAGCAAGTAATGAAGATCTGTGATATTCTGAGGGCGTGAGGTGGATTTGTGTGGGTGGCCTTCAGGTTTCTCCATTGATGATGCCATAGGCCTAGGCTGGTTGCTGGATGGTGCAAATGATGGTTTGGAGTGGAGAACTTATTACTACAACATATTTGGTGACTTGGAATTTTCCAATTAGTCTTTGGATGGATAGGTGGTGACAGATATGTATTTGAAGGGAGTTTAGTATAGATGACATTGTGACTTGGTGCTTAATTAATTTAAAAATGTTGACATTTGAGGAGTGTTTTTTGTTTTGCCTAATCTTTGTAACAATGTTTGAAATATGATAAACAACAAGATGGATGAAAGTGAGACAGTGGATGAAGGTTTCACTTTAAATAGTGAAAAGGAAGAATAAAAATGTTGGAGATGCAAGAAAATAGTAAGGACGGGAGTCCAGTGTACTTCATGTGCCAGCTGGTCCCATTTTAAATGTGCAGAGTCAACGGAAAGGAATATAGAAGAAAAACGAAAAGTGAATGGTGGTGTGGGTGCAGTAGTAAGATCACGGGGTTGGAAAAAAAGGTAGGAATATGCCTACAAACAACAGTCAAGGAACTTGAGGTAGAAAGTATACCTGTAGCAAAAGAAAGCCGACTTCTCGGCCTAGAATTGGGCTGTAACAAGTCTAAGCCTAGGATAACCACAGGAAGGACTGGTCAAATGGGGGGAAGGGTGGCTATAAGGAAGAGGAGGAACCACATTAGAATAGGCATGTGCCGGTGTAGGACTAGTAGTGAAAAGTGGAAGGGATGGTACAGACAATAAGTATGTTGAGTAAAAGTATTGAACACCTGAGTGAAAAAATAGGAACATTGGAAGAGCAGAGAGATAAAGAAGAAGGAAAAGCAGGTGTACTAGACCAAGTGTACAACAGAATGAAAGGGGTGGTGGAAGAATGCACTACAGAGGTGGTAAACATACAGCTAGATCTAGAAAAAACATATTCCAGGTTGGAACAGGAATGGGAAGAATGCAAATGAGATTGGTGAACCTTGGAGAGGACTTAGAAGAGCAACAGGAGGAAGAAAAATGCTAGATAACAGATTAAATAATATGTGGGAGGAGATACGACAAAGACTAATAGTAAATCAAGGAAAGAAAAAGGATCCACAACAGCAGCTGGATTACAATGATATACCACACGCTGAAGACCTAGGCATCAAGAAAGTCCTAGAACCTATGGTAGGACTTGGCCAAAAGCAAGGCCTAAACAACAAAAAGCCAGACAATAAAGTTGATCACAACGCGGATTTAAAAACAAACAATCACAGGAACAAGTCTAATCGCCACAAAAATCAAGTGGGTGAAGAAATTCTAAAAGGAGGCCTGAGCAACAACAGAGTGCTAGAGCTCAAGGTTCATGAAGTAAAAGAGAAAGAAGAAGGAACTGAGAAACAAGAGGGGACTAGAAATGAATGTGTGACTCCCAAAGAAAACAGTAAACCTACAAATATAGGACTATACAAAACTACCAAAGCTATATTGATAGGTGATTTATGGGGAAGAACAGCAGGAAAATTCTGTGAACACAATGGGTATAGAGCTAGAGCATACCCAGGTATTAAAATAAAAGAGCTACAACAAAAAAATCGAGGAATACGGACAGAAGAAGCGACAATAGTTTCTAACAATAGTAAGTAGTAGACAATAGTATATAACAAATTGCCTGAAGATTACGGAATGTTTGGTGTTACAAGCTCTAGGAGGAGTTTAAGGCTAGGATTAAATCATTCCTTTTGGAACACAGCTTTTATTCAGTAAGTGAATATTTTGAGACTTGTATTGTATAGGACTAGCTTAAGCTAACTATAGTATCAGTACATATTATGTTGTGTGAACCCAAATATCTTAGTTTTAATTTTAATTTTAATCTAATGACTGATATATTGTATCTACATTGAAACTATTTTAATTGACCAATTGCACTCTTTTATCGAATTGAACTTTGTTAACATTGTAAACTGTTTATGTTGTTGTTTAGGCCTATGTTTGTTTTCTTAACAATTGTACAGACAACTTCAAATACTCGCATGTCTATATGACATGCATATGAGTGAACACTGTAGAAGGCTTACTTAAATAAATAAATAAATAAATAAATAAATTTCCATACAAGTCGGAATGCAGAAAGAGTTGGGCCTGGAAACCAAGAAAAATTGATGGGACAAGTGCGGGAATTATTGACAACAACAAAACAGAAGTTTAAGGGGCACAAATAACCATGAGTGGCCTGACCACATGGACAGGAGTAAGTGCAAATCCACATATCAAAAATATTTGTGAAGAAGAAAATATAACGTTCTTAGACATGTCAAACTTGGAGGGAATAAGTGAAAACTGGAAAAGGGAAGCACAAATGGGGGCACAAACAAGGATGTACATAACCAACTTAATGGCAAGAAAGGGACAAGACCACCCAGAAGACCTACAAAAACCAAGTCACAACACACAAAAATACAAAAGATATTCATATCTAGGAAAACAGGATTTTCACACAAGGTGGGTGTGGAGATCAAGAAGAAAATAAGAAAACAACTGAAGACAAAGAAGCAAGGGTACAATAAATACAGAACAAATAGATATAAGAACAACAAACATAGGCATACAATGATTAAAATAGGAACCCTAAATATTCTTACATTAAATGGGAAAATTGAAGAATTAGTAGATGTAATGATGTCGAAAAAATTGGAGATATTAGGACTGTGCGAGACTAAATGGAAGGGAGTAGGAACCAAAGAACTGAGAGAAGGATACAAATTATTATGGTCGGGGCACAAATGAAGGCAAAAATGGAGTGGGATTTATCATCAGCCCAAAGTGGAAAGAAAACATTGTCCATGTAGACAATAAGAGTGACAGAATTTTGAAAATTAAAATATTTATAAATAAAGTAGCTTTAGAGATCATACAATGCTATGCACCACAAGTTGGGTTAGCGATGGCCGAAAAGGAGGCATGGCTTGAACAATTGGAAGAAGAAATCACAGAGAGAAAAGTAATAATTATGGGAGATCTTAATGCCAAAGTAGGGAGAGAGAGAACGGGATATGAAGAGGTACTAGGGGTCCATGGGTATGGGCCAAGGAACAAGGAAGGAGAAAATCTACTTGATTTGTGTGCAGGAATGGACTTCGAATCGGAAATAGCTGGTTCATGAAGAAAAAGGATCAACAAATAACTCGGTACGCCTGGGATGGCTCATCTGAGTCAGTTATTGATTATATTATTATAAGTGGCAACATGGCCAAAGATATCACTGATGTAAAAGTATTCCCAGCGTGTCTCTAGATGGAGACCACAGACTACTTGTAAGCCTTATAAGAGTGAACAATAAAGACCAAAATCATGGACTATATCCCAGGAGGAAGATTCCAAAATCAAGACATGGAAACTACAGGAGGGAGACTGACATGCTGTCCTTTAGAAGACAGATAGAGGAAAAGTATCCAACAAATGATTTTGTTATCAGTAGATGAGGAGTGGAAATTACTTAAGTCAGTATTTATTAGTAGTGCTGAAGAAATATGCCGAAGGGCAGGTGGCATAAGAAAGGAAAAGGAAACTGTGTGGTGGAATGGAAGAGTGAAGACAGCTGTTAAACGCAAAAATGTAGCCCGAAAGGAAAAGGATAAAAACAGGACTAAAGAAAATGAAGAAAGTACAAAAAGTATAAATATGAAGCTAAAAAAATAGTAATGGAAGAAAAGAAAAATACAATGGAAATATTTGCAGACAAATTAGAGAAGGACTTTGATACAATAAGAAATTGTTGTATGGACTAATGAGAAGCAAAAAAAAAAACAGAAGAAATCACAAGATACCTGACCAACAACAATGAATCTCTTATTACTGACCCAGAAGAAGTGAAAAAAATGTGGAAGAATATTTCAAAAACCTACTTAATATGCCTAGGTTACCTGATACTAACCATAACCAAACTCAGGAAGGGGACCTAACAATAGAAATCTTTCAGAACACCAATGAGGAAGAAATAGAAGAAATAATAGGAAATGAAATATCAAGACGGGAAGTAGTTGAAGCAGTAAAAGTCATGAAAATGGTAAAGCTTCGGGAGAGGATGAAATAGTTGTGGAGATGATCAAGGCTGCAGGGGATGCAGGCATAGATTGGATGTGGAGAGTGACCAGTGCAGCTTGGAAAGAAAAGAAGGTACCAGATGACTGGGGGAAAAGGAATTATAGTGCCAACATTTAAGAAAGGGGACAGGAAGAAATGTAAAAATTATAGAGGAATAACGCTGATGAGCCAGTGTGCAAAGATATACGAGAAATACTAGATCGAAGACTACGACAACAAGTAGAGCCAAGTTTGAGAGAGGAACAATATGGGTTTAGAGCTGGCCGCTCAACCATAGATCTCATATTTGCGCTCAGACAAATAATGGAAAAAAAGTGGGAAAGGGAGAAGAAATGTTCATGGTATTCTTGGATGTAGAAAAAGCATATGACAGTGTCCCAAGAGCAAAAGCATGGGAATGCTTAAAAGATGCAGAAGTAGAAACAGAGTCTAATAACAAGAATTCAAAGCACATATGTCACAACAAAGAGCTGTGTTCAAACACCATTTGGTAGAACTACTTGGTTTGAAATAAACGGTGGGCTACGGCAAGGTAGTGTGATGTCACCTACATTATTTACCGTTGTTATGGATAACATACTGCGTAAAGTTGAACCCACAGAAAGTGAAACGTCTAAAACTATGATATTTGCAGATGATATAGTGAGATAGGGAGATACCATTGAAGAAGTACAGAAGAGCGTAGATAGATGGAATGAGGAAACACTGAAGTTTAACATGAAAATAAGCATTGAAAAGAGTGAAACATTAATAGTAACAAAGAAAAGTAAACAAAATCAAAAGAAGATAATACTACGGGGTGAAGAGCTGGCCATTGCAGAAGCATTTAAATACCTCGGAAGTATACTAACAAAGGACGCAAAAATAGATGCTGAAATATCAAGGAGATTATATTAGCAGACAAATTTTACCAAAAGTGTACGTAAACTATTATGGAAAGAAGAAATATCATCCAGGTGCAAGATGTTATTGTACAAAATGTATTTCCTCCCAATAATATCATATGCATCCGTGACATGGACAATAGGAGGAAAGGAAACAGCAGATTACAAGCAGCAGAGATGAAATTTTTAAGAAGTTCTGTAGCCTTAACAAAATAGACAAGTACGGAGCAAAACAATAAGAAACAAACTAGGAGTGGAAAGTTTACGAAATAAAATAGGAAAAGAAAGACTTCGATGGTATGGCACGTACGAAGAATGAAACAAGATAGAATACCAAGAAGAGAATTTGAACACACATGGGGGGGAGTAAGAAAGTTGGACGCCCAAGAGATAGATGGAGGACCAATAAAATGGAACATGAAGAAAGAGGAAAATCATGGGAAAGAATTAATGAAGAAAGACTCTGGGAGGATAGAAAGAAATGGAGAGAACTGGTAGAAATGCCTGTCATAGAAGACATCGAAGTAGATGAGGAGGTGTTGAGCCTGGCTAGCAAACACTGAAAGTCCACAGCCCGAGAAATTGTGATACGTCACCCCCCGACCTGACTTATGTTGGAACCGGGTGTTTGATTATTATTATTTATTATTTTTTGTCTTGTTTGTTATCACGATTCCGGCTAAACCGATACTCCAATTGCGATTATATTTCTGGAGGCCTTCGAAATCTCCGAACTTGGAACTGTCACGTTTTTTAGCGCAATCGAAAAATTATTTCTCATTAAAATCCACAATTTTACGATTTTTTTTTTATTAAAAAAAAATTCTTCTACTTACACCTACCTGCTTTATCCGATAGTAATGATTTTTTCACAGAACCTTAATTTCATGAATTAATATATTCGTGTGAAATTTGAGCGCAATCGAAAAATTATTTCTTATAAAAATCGCAATTTTATGATTTGTTTTTATTTCTAAAACATTCTTCGACTTGTAACACCTACATGCTTTAGCCGATCGTAATGATTTTTTCACAGAACCTTAATTTTATGAATTAATATATTCGTGTGAAATTTGAGCGCGATCAAAAAATAATTTCTCATGAAAATTGCAATTTTACGCTTTTTTTTTTCGCTTTAAAAGTCTTCCGACTTATAACACCTACAAGATGCTTTATCCCAGTGGTGCCCAACCTTTTTCATCTCACGGCCCGGCAAAAAAGTGAATTACAGGGACCGGCGCGGCTACAAGGGGTCTGGGGCACAGCCCCAGCCGCCGGAGGCGAATTTGTTTTGGGTGTTTTTATGCCCCTAGATGGCCTGTACAGCGATCTGAGCAAAACGTAGACGAAGAGAAAAGGCAACCGGAAGACAGTGTACACATGAAACATCATTCAAATCATCGTTAAAAATATATTAATAAATTACTAATTATCGATTGTTAAACTTTTTTAGTGATGTTGATTATAATTATGTACGTATCACTAATAAATATTTGACTTAGGATTGCGCGTTTACAATCGTGGTTGTTTCTACGCTCGGGTTTCCGCGCAACAAGCCTGTCATAGTACTATTGTACTTTTTAATAAAAACGTCTCGCAGGGTCTTCTCTTAACTTTTTCGTATGTTCTCGGCGATATCACTAACATAACACGAAAACCAACATATTTTATTTTCTAACTATTAACAGTTAACACAAAAAATGACACAACACTTTCACAAATAATTTTTAATTTCGTACACTGGCTTCAAGAACGAGGAACTACACAACTGACTACACAAGGATGTGTCTACAGACTGAAGATATTCCTATTTCGTCCAAACCAAGTCACATCTGTGAACCTTTACCGTCATAAAATCATTTATGAAATTGCAGTTTGTGCCGCCTTACAGAGGGTAGGTCCAAGCAAAATGTGGCTGTTTCCGGCCTAGCTGACTTTCGGAGAAAACCCTTGTCGTTACGCCTGTCATTGCCGTCAATGCTCTCAACTTTCTGTGTCGGTAGAAGTGGGTGGGTGTTTGTAATCGGTATTGATTGATTTATAAATAAGTGTCCCCTTCTAAGAAAATATAATTTAGTCTCCATCCCGAGTACAGGTAAAATAATAAAGTGTAAAACCAAATTTTTGAATTTTTACACATTTTAAAAATATTATTAAAATTACAACAATAATGCAGCAGCACTTCGCGGACCGGTAGCAATTAGTCCACGGACCGGCACGGTTGGGAACCACTGCTCTAGACTGTGTAGGCCTAATGTTATTTTGAATTCGGCAATGCCATGAACAATTAGGCCCCAGTGTTCTGGCTAGGCCTATAGAAAATTTGTCTGGTTACCGTTACTAACATGGTACATTTTTGGAGGTCCTGATTATTGATTAAGTAAGAGCAGAGATGTAAAATCTGTACACATTGTACCAGTCACATTGAATTATTGATTAAGTAAGAGCAGTGATGTAAAATCCGTACACATTGTACCGGTCACATTGAAATGGTTTAATACTAACAGTAGGCTTAACCTAATATACAACAGGATTCTGCAGGAAGCAGCATAATTAGGCAACTAGTCCAGTTTACAGTGTAGGTCATTTTAATGAAATATATTATTGCAATCAAATTACCTTAATAAATGCAATGTTTCATGGTAAAGTAAATGGGAACTGGGAACTGTGCTGGGTTCCAAACGCAAGTGTAAATTTGGTATGTACAGTAAGATTTGCTTAACACCAGGAGTGCAATTGATAAGCTTCACGCTAGGAGGAAACTGTACCCCCCCTACAAATTCCACACTTAGGCCTTTAACTCAAGTGAATCACATGCCTTTGAATTTGGCACACACATAGAACTTACATCAAAGATCAAGCCAATTTTTTTTCTTTTTTTTCAAAGATACCTTTTTGGAAATATTCAAGGTCAAAAAATACACTGTAGCACAATAGCATATGAATTGCCCAAAACAATGTTGAAAGTAGTTATTATGGATAGATTTTTGCAACAGCTTTCAAATGACATATGGAAGAGCTTTCTAGGACAAATAGTTTCAGAGCTACTGTATTTATCGCTAAAGCGCGCGAACCCAAAATTTGAGTTTACGGGCAATATTTGACCGGCTGTAACTCAAAAGTATTTAAGGTAGACCTAAAATTTGGATTTATGGTATTTTTGGGGTATTACATGAAATCTGTGTCGGTGAAGTTTTTTTTGGCCCTCGGTTTGGTTGATTTGACACGGAATAACCCCACTACAAGTCGAGAAGACGTATAATTTGCAAGTGGATGGGAAGGGGGGTGGGGAGAGTAGTCGGGCGGCTGACGTAGCGCTTGCTGCTCTGTGCACTGCCCGCGTGCCGCTTGCTGGCCAGTGGCCGGACGCACACTGCACAGAGCGATTGAAATGACGTGATCAACTACAGAGTAGGCGTAAGAATATTTATTGAAGATTAACGAAACAAGTAATTGAAGATAAAGTAATTAGTAAGATTTATTTTGACAAATGAGCGACCGTGCGTGCGATCATTACAACACAGTAGTTTGGCAACATTTTGTAGGCCTACATCTTGAGTACTTGCATCAAAGCACTTGCTTTGTTCATTCATTGCCGACTACGATTTTCGATGACTCAACGCAATCGAGGTGAATAGGAGAAGGGGTTGAAATAAGAGACTATTTCGCCGCTCGCGCTTAAATTGACTCACGAGAAAACATTGTTCGGCGGGTCACACACGGGATAAAAATAGTAATTACATAAAAACGTTTACCGATCACGGAAAAAAAAACGGTACACGTTTACACGTACCATCCCTACCACTTTTAAATGCAAATGCAAGAACGCAGATGGTGAGAAACGTATCTCATGGACCGATTTTTGTATATATAATAAGCGAGGAAAATGTATTCTTCAGAAAAGAACATTTTAGGCAGAAAATTTTATTTGCCATGCAGATGGATAAAAATGTAGACAGCAGTGTGGGCGAGTGCTCATGCTGACGGGTAACATTGTTGGCTGAGAAACAGCTGCACTCACAGGCCCACTTCTATTAGGGGTGTGCGGGATCCGTTGGGATATCACCTTCCCGATCCCGTTCCCGAAATAGTTTTTTTTTCCCGAAAATCGCCAGGATCGCGTCAAAAGTCGAGAAATTGAAATTCCCGCCTCTTCAGACTATATGAAAGCAGTTGGCAAGGTGCCCACTAGATCACAGCATTCGCACGTGCCTGCTTGATGCATTAGCATCCAGAGTGCAGTGCTTCAAAAATAAATAATATTCGATTTTCGACCTGAAACAGCTGGGAAATAGGCCTCCACCAAATTAATCACAATGACTTGACTTACAAATTGACTTTTGGCAAGGGCCTAGGTCCATACTGGTATTTATATTTGTCTAAGCCTAGGGCCTAGGCCTACCCAAAATTAATTAATTGGTTAGAGAGAAAGGCCTGTGGTTTAGATAAGCCCCTGGATGCTAGCCTAGGCCTAGGCAGGCCCTAGGCCAAATTCATTTGGTAAGTTGAAAATTGTTAGTTTGTAGCCTAGGCCTAGGTACAAATTACAACTAGCTAATTTGTAATTTGATCTCTTCCCTGTTGGTCCTAGGCCTAACCTTCATGGCTAATCTAAAGCACAGGCCATTCTTTCTAACCTAATTATTACTAGGGCCCTAGGCCTATTCGTTTTGGGTAGGGCCTAGGTCCTTCAAGTAGGCCCAAGCCTCAAGTCAAATTGTGAGTCAATGTGATTAATTTTGGGTAATCCTTTTGCAATTTTTGTACTTGATAAGTGATATAAAGATGCTGCATTAATTTATTTATTTGTCGGAAAATTTCCCGATCCCGTCCCGATTCCCGGATTTTGTAATGAAAATTCCCGATCCCATCCCGAGTCTGAAAAATCCTTTCCCGCACACCCCTAACTTCTATCACGTCCGGAGAGGTAGAACCACCTTTTTTACCGTTTAAATAATTATTAACAGGCTATTGCTTGCATAACTGGTTAAAAAACATAAACCTTTCCCATAATTTAAAACTATTGTCATCTCTAATTGCAGAAGATTATTGAAAAAGTTTGTACAGCAACCGTTTGACTTATCACAAGGCTGACACAATGTGACTACCTTTAAAAATTTGAATACTGCCAGTTGCATCTCTAGGGGAAAAAAAACTTGAGCAATGTTATAGTTCTGTAGCCTTGTGCTTACAAACTACCTTTAGTCTCTATGTACCAACTTTGTGTATCTCAATGCACTTATGTGCTTACTTGTTCCTATCTCTCTGGTATAGCTCCATGTCCTTTTTTGTCCTAACTTTGTCCCTATTTGTCTTCTATAGTGCTATCTCCATGTCCTTCCATACAAACTTTGTGCCTCTCTCTTAGTGCCATCTCCATGTACTTCGAGCTCGCTGAGAAGGACTTGGTCTTCATCACCAACCCCGACCAAAGTGACAAGGCTGAGAAGGATTCTTGATCAACCTTATCGACTCTCCCGGACACGTTGACTTCTCGAGCGAGGTGACTGCAGCCCTCCGTGTCACTGATGGAGCTCTCGTCGTCGTCGACTGTTTTCTGGTGAGTGTTGCACAGAATGGATTATTTGTCCCTTCCAGCACAACCAGTGGTGTACTCTAGTTTGTGCAGAGCCGGCTTGTCTGGCTCTGTTTGCGGACCCTGACAGTATCGCCGGTGCTCTTGGAAGGAGACTAAAGCAATCTTGCCGACGTGCTGCCATAGGACCTCTATCTCTATGTCCAGTAGTGGTAGCCAAGGCAAGAATGCAACATCTTCACGATATTAGGTAGTCAAGTCATGCACCTTCCAGCACAACCAGTGGTGTACTCTAGTTTGTGCAGGGCCGGCTTGCCTGGCTCTTTGCGGACCCTGACAGTATCGCCGGTGCTCTTGGAGGAGACTAAAGCAATCTTGCCGACGTGCTGCCATAGGACCTCTATCTCTATGTCCAGTAGTGGTAGCCAAGGCACAGAATGCAACATCTTCACGATATTATGTATAGGTAGTCAAGTCATGCACCTTCCAGCACAACCAGTGGTGTACTCTAGTTTGTGCAGGGCCGGCTAGTCTGGCTCTGTTGCGGACCCTGACAGTATCGCCGGTGCTCTTGGAAGGAGACTAAAGCAATCTTGCCGACGTGCTGCCATAGGACCTCTATCTCTATGTCCAGTAGTGGTAGCCAAGGCACAGAATGCAACATCTTCACGATATTATGTATAGGTAGTCAAGTCATGCACCTTCCAGCACAACCAGTGGTGTACTCTAGTTTGTGCAGGGCCACTAGTCTGGCTCTGTTGCGGACCCTGACAGTATCGCCGGTGCTCTTGGAAGGAGACTAAAGCAATCTTGCCGACGTGCTGCCATAGGACCTCTATGTCCAGTAGTGGTAGCCAAAGCACAGAATGCAACATCTTCACGATATTATGTATAGGTAGTCAAGTCATGCACCTTCCAGCACAACCAGTGGTGTACTCTAGTTTTTTGCAGGGCCGGCTTGCCTGGCTCTGTTGCGGACCCTGACAGTATCGCCGGTGCTCTTGGAAGGAGACTAAAGCAATCTTGCCGACGTGCTGCCATAGGACCTCTATCTCTATGTCCAGTAGTGGTAGCCAAGGCACAGAATGCAACATCTTCACGATATTATGTATAGGTAGTCAAGTCATGCACCTTCCAGCACAACCAGTGGGGTACTCTAGTTTGTGCAGGCCAGCTAGTCTGGCTCTTTGCGGACCCTGACAGTATCGCCGGTGCTCTTGGAAGGAGACTAAGCAATCTTGCCGACGTGCTGCCATAGGACCTCTATCTCTATGTCCAGTAGTGGTAGCCAAGGCACAGAATGCAACATCTTCACGATATTATGGTTGCGTTCCGTTAACTGCTGGACATACTGAACCAGCAGCCAGCTTTACTGACGAATACTGGGCGAAAAACCTCCAGCAAACTGAAGGCGCTGGGCCAGCAATTTACGGGACGCTCAGCACACTGCTGACAGCAGTTAACGGAACGCAACCTTTGTATAGTTCACCTAGGTATGTAGAAAGAATGCCAATCTGCTGGAGGATATTGGTGTGAGATAGGATCCAACAGCAACAGACAGTATTGCCTATTTAGCCTTTAGCATTTATCCTTATAAATACCCCACTCTGTCTGCAAGAGCCATCCTGTAATAAGCCCCGGTGCCACGCTTCTTGCTCTCATCCTATAGAGCATGCGAGTGCCAGTATTTCATTGGGGCAGAGGAACTAGCTGTCCCGCTAGGAAGCATCTTAGAACATGAGTTCTTTGTATGTGCCGAAAGCTATGGATACATAACAGTGTTAGCATATGACCTTATAAATACCCCAATCTGTCTACAAGAGCCATCCTGTAACAAGCCCCGGTGCCACGCTTCTTGCTCTCATCGTATAGAGCATGCGAGTGCCAGTATTTCATTGGGGCAGAGGAACTAGTGGTCCCGCTAGGAAGCATCTTAGACATGAGTTCTTTGTATGTGCCGAAAGCTATGGATATATAACAGTATTAGCATTAATTATCCTTATAATTACCCCACTCTGTCTGCAAGAGCCATCCTGTAATAAGCCCCGGTGCCACGCTTCTTGCTCTCATCCTATAGAGCATGCGAGTGCCAGTATTTCATTGGGGCAGAGGAACTAGTGGTCCCCTAGGAAGCATCTTAGAACATGATTCTTTGTATGTGCCGAAAGCTATGGATATATAACAGTATTAGCATTAATTATCCTTATAATTACCCCACTCTGTCTGCAAGAGCCATCCTGTAAAAGCCCCGGTGCCACGCTTCTTGCTCTCATCCTATAGAGCATGCGAGTGCCAGTATTTTCATTGGGGCAGATGAACTTGTGGTCCCGCTAGGAAGCATCTTATAACATGAGTTCTTTGTATGTGCCGAAAGCTAAGGATACATAACAGTGTTAGCATTTATCCTTATAAATACCCCACTCTGTCTGCAAAAGCATCCTATTATAGGCCCCGGTGCCACGCTTCTTGCTCTCATCCTATAGAGCATGCGAGTGCCAGTATTTCATTGGGGCAGAGGAACTAGTGGTCCCGCTAGGAAGCATCTTAGAACATGAGTTCTTTGTATGTGCCGAAAGCTAAGGATACATAAGTGTTAGCATATGACCTTATAAATAACCCTTGTCTGTCTGCAAAAGCATCCTATGTAGGCCCCGGTGCCACGCTTCTTGCTCTCATCCTATAGAGCATGCGAGTGCCAGTATTTCATTGGGGCAGAGGAACTAGTGGTCCGGCTAGGAAGCATCTTAGAACATGAGTTCTTTAGTATGTGCCGAAAGCTAAGGATACATAACAGTGTTAGCATATGACCTTATAAATACCCCACTCTGTCTGCAAAAGCATCCTATGTAGGCCCCAGTGCCACGCTTCTTGCTCTCATCCCATAGAGCATGCGAGTGCCAGTATTTCATTGGGGCAGAGGAACTAGTGGTCCGGCTAGGAAGCATCTTAGAACATGAGTTCTTAGTATGTGCCGAAAGCTATGGATACATACAGTGTTAGCATATGACCATATAAATAACCCACTCTCTGTCTGCAAGAGTCATCCTGTAATAAGCCCCGGTGCCACGCTTCTTGCTCTCATCCTATAGAGCATGCGAGTGCCAGTATTTCATAGGAGCAGAGGAACTAGTGCAACCCTTGAAAATTGTGTAACAAACCAACTCGCACCCCATCTTTTAGTACTCGCTCCTAGCGGGAAGGTACTTTCGGCGGGAAGGCAAGGGGGGTTTGGGGGGCGGAGCCCCCAACAATAGCGCCGCAGGCGAAAAAATTTTGAGGTCAGGTTTTATTAAAGAGCGTTTGGTGCGTTTTAGGATAACATAGAGGCCTAATTCAGTATTTATACTGTGAAAACTCGTAAACCACTTGCAGATAAGATAAGATAAGAACACTGATGGTACAAATCATATGCGCCGCATCAACAAAATGCCCAATGACTTATGTTCGCGATCGCGTCTTACAATAATGTGTCTGGCTGTTTACTAGGGATGACGAAACCCGACTTTTTTACGACCCGGGTACCCGTCCACATTGCCCGCGGGTTACCTGGGTAGTAAAACAAAAAAATCGTGTGGGGTGTCTAAAAAACTGTGAAGAAACGCGCTCATCAATTATCGTAATATCTCAGACGTAAGCTGTTCTATAAACAATGACGTGCCGATGAAGTAGTATTTCATAATCACGAAAGAGGAACAGCAGCGGGCCGTTAAGATAACACTCACTGTTCGGTTGCATCTGCTTTATAAGTTGTCACAGTCAAGTCAAGGTCACGACTCACGATGCGTTGGCTCGGGGCGCGGGAAGGGGGGGACTGGAGCCCGAACGAGAGTAAACAAGATAAGGAAAGATTTATCACCATGGGTGATAGCTTTTAAGTTTTGACTTCTAGCAGATTGAAAAACATAAGTGATGTTGTGGTAATTATTTACGCGGTATAATCTCTGGAAGATCGCACAAGGGGTTAGGCAGGAGGGGGTGGGGGGGCATACTCAGCACACTGCCACAAGTCGGCGGCATGAATCGGCGCTCGATTCAAATTCTCACAAAAACGATATTTTGAAGCACGTCCATAAAAGTTACTCGCAAGAGCCAAATTGTCACTCGCAAAATGCGAGCGTGCGAGTGGGATTTTCAAGGGTTGAACTAGTGGTCCCGCTAGGAATCATCTTAGAACATGAGTTCTTTATATGTGCCGAAAGCTATGGATACATAAGTGTTAGGCCCGATTCCACCAAGTGTTGAACTTGAGTTAAAATTTTTTATCATTCGGTTAGATTGAAAACGCGTTCCACCAGAACTAAACTCGAGTTTAAAATAAACCCTACCTGGGGTGCGGTTTAACGCGTTAACTCGAGTTTAAATCCATATGTTTGTTTCGGGCCTTTAACAAAGTATCTTCTTTTACTTTCCACAATGTGGAATCGGTTTTCTTATTTTCTATTACGTCTTTATACTGTTCAACAAGCTGTAACAGCAAGATTTTCTTACTCTCAGAGTAGTTAGTTCCACGGGAACGTATTTTCATTTTTCCATTGGTTATGTTGTCAATGTCTTGTTCAACAGCTGACCTTCTAGACAAACTCACATGATCTTTGAAGAACCAATCACAGACATCCTTACAAAATAAACTCGCTTAGGGTCATTACTCATTCCATATCAAATCAATACATTCAAGTACAAAAAATGACCTCACCCCCTCCTATTTTGAAAAAAATCAACACATCTAGGCCTACTCTAAACCGCAAATAAAAAATTTGTTTTAAATTTTGTTGTTGTATCTCTTACGGTTTTTGAATTGCGGGTGGCTCAAAAACTCAAATTTGGGCGCACTGACCTATTACCAAAAAATTCCAAAATCTATACCGTTAAGCGTAGAAAGCTATTTTTTTTTTTTGTAAATTAAAGGTCTTTGAAAAGCTTTCTCAAAAACATCTAGTTTCATACTCTTGTAAACATTATGGTACCAAGATAAGAGCAATTCTATTTTTCAAATTTGAATTCATCAAAAACTAATTTTTTTGCATAATTTAAAATTTTTTAACAAAAAGGTATTGATGTTATGTACATGTGCAAAGAAAATTATAGTGGGCACTCTATTTATCATTGTAGTAATGTGTATCACACACATAACAAAAACTTGTAGAAATACAGCCAAACCTTACACACTCAAAAGGAATGAGATTTAAAAAAAGGGCCAAGCTCATCTACCCTTCCACATAAACGTACAGTGTCCCATAACAGCATCCTCGAAAAGCTTGGCAAAATAGAATTTGCGATTATTAATTTAACGTAATAGTAATAGTTTATCCAAGTTCTTTTTTTCTAATTAATTTAAACGTAATAACATGCAAATTCTATTTTGCCAAGCTTTTCGAGGATGCTGTTATGGGACACTGTACGTTTATGTGGAAGGGTAGATGAGCTTGGCCCTTTTTTTAGATCTCATTCCTTTTGAGTGTGTAAGGTTTGGCTGTATTTCTACAAGTTTTTGTTATGTGTGTGATCTCATTACTTTTTCAAGTTCCATTACAAAATTATTTGTTAAAATATAATATTTTATCAAAGTTGATTTAAATTCTATGGTATTAGCAGTATAGCAGTAGGGATTCATGTACATCCTGGGTATAGGTGGTATAAACCATGGTATAACGACGGTATAAGGACTGGACCCCAATTCTTGAGTTCGTGGGAGATGAGTTGAAAACGCAATTTGAAAAACGAAGTCGTTTTCGTTTTCGAAGGAATTGGTATTCTTGAACGGTATCGTGGAAAACGTCATGGGTTGTGAGTTGAAAGCATTGATATTAAACCCCTATAGTAGGCTAGATTAGCAGTCTCCTATACCTCCGCACAGGCGCGAGCGTAGCAAATTGAAGACTCAACCGGCCCATTTCAAGATGGCGATTTGGTGTTTTAATTTATGCTTTTTTAATGCAATAAAGTATTTTACTGGATTGTTTGATATGGTTTTAGCTTGTGCAGCATGGTATTAAACAAAAGAAACAATACGAAGTGATTGCATAAGGGAATTTAGTAATCATTTGGTGTTAAAGGCTAGTATGCTTACCTGTCAACCTGGCGGCAATCTTGAGAACTATTTGGCCACAAATCGCTCCCATTTGATTAACATGTAAACTGTCATTTTAAGATGGCTTCTAATTGTACCGGAAGTGGACCACCGACTGCTGGTCTAGCCAATTATATAGGATGTCTATGGTTGAAAGAGTATCACGAAATCCAAACACTTTAAAAAGATTTGCGTATAGCAAAGAACTCGAAAAAGTTCTATATTTATTCTAGATGGCAGTGCCTTCATAAACGCGGGCCAATCGAAAGACGAGTTGTATGAAATGATTTGATTGTTGCAATTATGTAAACAAACAGATGAGCAAGCTAATATCAGAACAATGTTGTGCTGGCATAGGGTTGGCTAGGCTTGTCAAACATGTAATGTAAGTATGAATTTTACTAGTCCTATAGCCAAATGGAACTTTAGACCTACACTTTTGCATTATAAATAATTTTCCACATCTGGGCCTAGGCCAGGGACGGTTTCTGATTTGTTTTATGAGAGTATAATGACACCTTTTCTCGTTCCACACAAAGAAGAAAAATTTTAAATGTCCGCTATTTGTTTACGTATCGCACTTTCCCGCTTAACTCTGCTTATACCGTCAACAAGTGTCAAGTAACTATGGTTACTTGTTGATTGTATGCCAAGTGTTTAAGGCTTATTTTAAAACCCTTATTTGGAAGCCTTCCAGCAAACTTTTTCAACTTTTTTTTTCAAAAGAGACTATATTTCTATAACCTTAATGTCCATGTAAAATATGAACATTGTAGTCCCACCCGTCTGGTCAGAATCACGGGCCGACGTATTAGATGTTAGCAGTAGCAGTAGCTAACATCCTTAAAGTGATTTTGAGCATGTTTCAAGCCATTTTTTCACCAAGAAGGAATAATTGTACCCCAATAAAATTTGGCATGTGTTGTCAGGTACCTAAATCCCCTCGATTGTGATAGTTTTCAAGTTCACATCACGTTACATGACGGCTGGGTAACACCTCGAAATCACCCCAACTCTGCTTGGTGTATAAGGTGCTTGAGTGTGTAGCGCACCGCGGCTTGGCTGCGGCGCCCTAACGGGCACCTAGATAATATGTGAACGTATGTGCCGAAGGCTATTGATACAAATGAAATAACAGTGTTAGCATATGACCTTATAAATACCCCACTCTGTCTGCAAAAGCATCCTGTAATAAGCCCCGGTGCCACGCTTCTTGCTCTCATCCTATAGAGCATGCGAGTGCCAGTATTTCATTGGGGCAGAGGAACTAGTGGTCCCACTAGGAAGCATCTTAGAACATGAGTTCTTAGTATGTGCCGAAAGCTAAGGATACATAACAGTGTTAGCATATGACCTTATAAATAACCCACTCTCTGTCTGCAAAAGCATCCTATATAGGCCCCGGTGCCACGCTTCTTGCTCTCATCCTATAGAGCATGCGAGTGCAGTATTTCATTGGGGCAGAGGAACTAGTGGTCCCGCTAGGAAGCATCTTAGAACAGGGTTGCCACCAAGTCAATTTTTTTTATCCTTGAAAGAAACTAAAAAAGTCCTGAGAAATCCTTGAAAACAGTTATGTATTCAGCATTAGCATATTATAACCGCGAAGGAATGTTACAAATTTTCAGGTTTCATGCCAAAATATGTTATACCAGCCTGATTTTCGAGAATCTAGTCAACATTACGTGTAGAAACTAGGGCTGTGCGAACGGGAGATTTCAATTCGAGTCGAGTACGAGTTCGAGTTCAGTCAAATGTTCGGTTTTCGAGTTCAATTCGAGTTCATTTAAAAATTAATTTTAAGTGTTGGGCCTAATTATTTTTTTTTTATTTTATAGATATTTATTTTATTTATATTTAAATCGAGTTTATTTCCAAATTGAGAAAATGTATTCTTTATTTCAGACTTTCTACTAGGCCTATCAAACAAATTCTTCAGTTTTAAAGCCTAGGCCTAGGCCTACCTTCTGGGTTAAATATTTTTGGTTATGGAGACCTAGGGCCTAGCTAGGCCTACAACTAACCTTGGTTTGAAGGGTGCCATAGGCTAGGTCTAGTGCTGGGTGCATTTTGGTATGGCAATGTGAGTTTGTAAGCCTAGCTAGGGCCTAAGATCGGTAAAATATACTAGGCCTAATCTTGACCAGAAGAAATCCTGGCAACTAGGCTAGGCTAGGCCTACTAGCAATTGTACTGTGCTACTAGGCCCTACCTGTTGTCAATGGTACTGTCACGCAGTGTTGTTTGAATGTTTACCTGCATTGTGACAAGTGTTCCATCTCATGAATATTTCAAAATTGTATTTATGCTAGGCCTATGCTTTAGAGAAGAAATTACGCCTAAGCCTAGCCTAGTCCGCCGCAAATTTTTACGAATCATCTGGTTGCTCTGCTCTCGCCTCGTGAATCGTGGCCATTTTTGTTGTCAACATACATCTCGGACACAAAAGTGGTGATACACGGTAGACGTGAATTATTTCACAAAAACAGCCAATCAACGCTCGCATGTGACGTATGACTAGCTCCAATTGGATCTCGCAAAGTTCAGCCGGCCAATCATAACGAGTTTCACGTCAGAAGGAGTTCGACTATCGTGTATCACGAACTTTGCCGCGTATGCTGCTATCTAACGGAAGAAACAACGTAACTTTTGACGGGTCGATAAATGAAAATGATGTTTTTACCGACGTTCGAATATTCGAGTTCAAAATAAATGAAACTCGAATTTGTTCGAACTCGCCGTGAACTCGACTCGTACTCGAATATTCGAGTACTCGCACAGCCCTAGTAGAAACGCATAAGAATCGGAATTTTCTTCGAATATATTTTTAACGTTTACTTTTACTCGCCACAACTACCACTTGCGGGAAATGTTATGCAGTCACTTATGTTTATTTTTACTAGTACCTGATGTTCTTTTACTGTCTACATTGCTTTTTGTAGCTGAATTTTAAAAAATGTATTAATTTAATGTATTTTTTAAAGACAGTAGAAAATCCTAAGATTTAGCCCAAAATCCTGTTATCCTTGAGACACTCTAAAAATCCTGAGAAAAGGATAAAATACTTGAAAATGGCAACCCTGTCTTAGAACATGAGTTCTTAGAATGTGCCAAAAGCTATGGATACATAACAGTGTAAGCATTTATCCTTATAATTACCCCACTCTGTCTGCAAGAGCTAATAAGCCCCGGTGCCACGCTTCTTGCTCTCATCCTATAGACCATGCGAGTGCCAATATTTCATTGGGGCAGAGGAACTAGTGGTCCCGCTAGGAAGCATCTAAGAACACGAGTTCTTCGTATGTGCTGAAAGTTATGGATACATATTATATCAGTGATAGCCTAAAACCTTATAAGTAGGGACCCTTTATTTTCGCGAGCACTTTATTCAAGATTTTTTTCAATTTTGTAGACAAACGAATTCGACAACAGATGTCGACCTTGGCATTCAAATGGCCTCCGCGAGTTTTCGCGATTTTGTGCGTTTTTGAGGCTTTATGCGTTTCTCGTTTTGTACTTATTCAAAATTTCTCCGCGATTTCACAACTTTTTGCGATGTTTTTCCGATTTGTAATGTTCAAATCACAAAAAGTGCTGAATTATTTGAAAATCCCACTAGATTTCGAGTTTTGATCATAGCTGACTGCAATCGATCATTTCACCAAAAGTTCGACTAACCGATTTTTCGGTCGATAAGTCGTTCAGACCAGCAGAAATGCTGAATTATTGTGATGCTTTGTGGCTGTCATCCTGAGATCGCGAACTGCCAATTACAGTAAGAACTCTCTTATCCGAGTTGGATGAGACTGGGGGGACCTCGGATTTGCGAAAAACTCGGATGGCGCGGTTCATTTGTTTATTTGCTCTCGTAGCATAGCCTGATGTGGGAAATGATATGACACATGTAATGGATAAAGGAACATAAATACACACGATACACTTCATACAGGGTATACTAAATGATTTAATAGCTTGTAAATCAAGCTCACAAACACACGTACACAATTAGGCCTAGGCCTACATGTCGTAATAAAAACGTATGTCTAGGCCTAAACTCGACGCAGTAGGCCTAGGCCTAGGCCCTAGCTCTCTTTCTCATGTGGGAAAACCTCTCACTACTATGCCCGCGCTGAAGCTCACGACGCAAGATAAGTCTGGGAAAGAAATAAGATAAGCCCAGGAATAACAATTCAATGCGTTGTGATTACGAATTTCGTGAATCGGTTGAAACATGATTGCATCTAGTTCCACAACGACCATCTTTGAACAGCTGTGTGTGAGATGGCTGGATCGTATGCGCACGACGCACACTGACCTCTATATGCTCAGTGGGTGACACTGACGCTTACCGGCGATGCGCCCGACGCACACTGACCACTGAACTCTATATGCTCAGTAGACTGATGCACACTGCTCCAAAGTCGAGAAAATATCGCCGGATCTATCTTCTTTGCACTCACTCGTAAGGCATGCCTACAAAATGTATGCGAGTACATTTAAAAAAGTGCGGCGCGGCGTCTGTAATTATTTTAATGTTTTATTTACGTATTTAAAACTTAATTTTTTTTTTGGGGGGGGGGGGGCGGCTCGGTTAACACGGTACAAACGGATAAGCGGAGATCGGATAAGAGAGTTCTTACTGTAAATGCTTAAAGTAATCGATGTTTCATCTCGCGCGCGTGTAAATAAAGATAAAGACTGTTTTTTGTTTAATTTCAATAAGACCTCACTTGTGTTCCTGCATAAGATGTTGTTTCCATCACAAAAGAGTTGACAGGCTGCCTGGGCCTACCTGTCAACCTCAATTCGCGATGTCTTGAGGCACTGAGTTTAACAGCTGTTTTTACGTTAGTTCTTTAACTTAAGAAAAATCGTTGATCTTGGTCACAATTTTTAGAATAGTCCCCTCCTAAACAAGTCCTAAGCAATTCAATTGCAACTGGACCCTAGGCCTAGGCCTCACCTGACCTAGGCCTAACTGCAACTAGTATGGAGCCGGTTTAGGGCCTAGGCCATCTTCAGAAAACAACACAGACATTGGACCTTTATGATTCTATGGTGTATCTAGCCGATCGATTATTCCTGCAAAATAATGCACAAAAGAAATTTACATTGAGGTAACCGTATCGTTCCGAATATATTGCGGCAGCGAAATAGTTGCGAGTACGTGTTTTTGAGAACGAAAATAAAGAAAAAGAATAAAACTCTAGAAATTGGATCATTAAAAATAACCTACATAACACACATTTTTAAACTTGACACAGTTTATATTTTTTTTTATATTTGAACAGCTATTCAAACTACTTCCGCCTTTTTATCTTCAGGGGTCTTGTTATAATTCTTTTGTTTACAGTCCCATAGCAAACTTCTTATTTATATTGTGTTCCAAAGCACTGGTAATCATAGCTTGGTTGACTTATAATTTAAATTATTAATTTATTACAGCGGCTTCTTTGATTTTCCCTCTTTAACACTCTTCCGTCTTTTAAAATATCTTGTTCATGCCATTTTATAGCATGTATGTTCTCGCTTTCATATGTTTACATTCATACATTCCTATAAATGGCATGAAACCAAGATTATTTTAAAATAGGAGATTGTTTAAATAGGAAGATCAAAGACCGCTGTAATAAATAATAATTTAAAGTCAATTCCAACCCAAGCTTATATTTACCATTGCTTTTGGAATACATTTAATAAATAAGTTTGCTATGGCTGTAAACAGAAGAATTAACGAGAACTTGAAGAAAAGCTGGGGTAGCTTGAAATATCGTTCAAATATAAAGATAAATATCAACCTGTGGCCAAGGTTTAAAATGTGTTTATTGTATATATCATGGTATATAAGTAGTGCATTGTGTAAATAACAATAACTGTTTATAAAAGGGCTATTATATCTTGATTTTTCCTGAATCTGGTATGCATTTTTCTTATTTTATTGATACCCGAGTCTTTACTTGGGCTAGACCTACGACGCCTATAGACTTTACCTATGCCTAGCCTAGCATACGTGTAGGCTAAGCCTAGGCCCGGCGTCAATCATTGATAGACCATGAAGAGTCTAGGCCTAAACAACAAGGCTACTACATGGGTAGGCCCGCCCCCCCAAACCTCTGTGTCTTCACAAAGTAGCCTAGCACTAGCCTGGCGTGTGTAGGACTATTCTATTCCGAATCTTCGTATGTTGTCAACTGGTTTAAAGCTTTCAAAATTTAATTAGAGGACTTGGATGCGGGACCCAGGAGCGTGAATGCACGGCGTCGAAAATACATCCTTTATTGGTTTCGTTGATCTATAGCAACTAATATTTCGGAGAAACGATCGTGAAGAAAGATGCCCGTAGAATATTTCCTACTTGAGCACTTTTTTACCGTATTTTTAATTGTAGTTCAAGGAGCTTGAGCATTTTCCATCCTTCCATCTTTGCAGTTGCTTCATCCTTACTGACTTGTCAAAGGTCAATAATAACCTGTTGTACTTGTCCTGAGTAGCCATAAGGAAATCATGTTTCTCATTTGAGAGAACCATCTCTTTTTCTTCCCGGCGGCCTTCTTGAATTGATGTGAACTTAGTGTTGTAATTTTATATTGGTAGGGGGATGTTTTGTCTCTTAGAGGCAGTATCCAGGAGGGTTTTCGTGTGCGATTAGAGTAGCTAGCAGCAATGCTTTGCAAAGACTATGATAATACAACCACTGGCAAACATCATGTTTTTTGAGGAATATTTTGTTTATCTTTCAATCTTTTTGATTTTTTTTAAAAATGGTTGTTGAGAAATATAGCCTCGTGACAAATAATGACTATTTATCGTTTCTGTGCTCATTTGTCACCAATCTTTGAGGAGAAGAAGCAACGGAAGAGAAAGATAAAAGATAATAATATTAACACATCATGCTTGTTATTTCGGTATGAACATTATTATGTAAGGTGTTCGTAAGCCTCAGTATTGCAACGCTGCATAATCCCGGAACTCACAGTACAAATTCGGTCTACTGGGGCGCTATCTCGCGAGAACTCACAACTCCTTCAGTGTTGCCCCTTCTCTCTCTTTGCATTCATTGTCTCAGTATTTTTACTGTTCAGGAAGGTTGCAGACAGGGTTTATGATGAATGAGGCTCTTTGTTTTTTTGTTGGATTATCTCGAATGGTTTTGGGAGTAGGTAATCATGAAGTCCTAATTGCCACACAGCCCGCACAAGGATTTATACACATTTATGAACCTGATTTCCGATTTCAATTTCATTTTTTGAGGATTGATATAAAACTAGTAGAACGGGTTATTTATTCTTAAATTATTGTTTTATTGGAACATAACACTGCTCTTTATCATATTTTTTTGTGTGATATTTCGATTGTTTAATTTCAAAAATCTTTTGCAAACTGAACGTGAGACTCAGTAAAAATGCAATCATTGTGATAGTTTTGCCTGATTAATACGATATCTAACAATACATAATATTATCCTAATTATATAAAACTGCAAGGTCAACGAAACGTTTATATATTTTATAATTTGATGCCTATAATAATGATTTCCAATAGTGTGTCACAGGGAGCATTTTAATTATGACGAGAAAAAGTGTGGGAAGTTGGGGGTCCAGGGCAATCGCAAAATAACGTTTTTGGTCTTGTAGAATTTTCAAATGTAATCCCACCTACACGTCATATTTGGGTTTATTTCCGCTTTGTTTGAAGGTGTGGTCAGCTCAGAATCCATATCATGAATTGTCAGGTTGCGAGAGTGCTCACCCTTTGGTTGATGTATGCCGCTTATTCACCTTATTAAGAATACCCAGGACATAGCGAGAACTTTGTAGTACGTTCACTCGAGAAGGATATTATCCGTGGGCGTTTCCTGCATTGAAGTCGGTTGGCAAGTAGATTATAATTCGTGTTTTTATAGGCCTACACCACATTTTCCTCGGAGAACTACCAGGACCAACTTTTTTATTTGATCCTATACCCATTATTGATGGGCGCTGAATAACGGCGAATGGAACACGCTGAATCGTCATGTGTAGTTACGTACCACGCTCCTCTTTTGTGTTGGAAAAGAAAGGTTAGGAGGAAAATTGCAAAGTCACTCTACAAACACGATCGGTTCGGCGTTATTCCATTCACGTTATTCAGGCATCCGCTTATTGATAATGCTTAATTAACATTAATGTAGAAAATATAATAATTTAGAGAATAATTTAACTTCAGATATATATATATATTGATTTCCAAAGTCTAAAGTACTCCCTCATTCAAAATAACTTTTAATAAATAAGTTTCAATTTAAATCATTTAAAACATACGAGTCCACTGTAAAAATACTAGATGCAGAATGATCGTTCCATAACTTATATTTAGTCCATATTTTTGACAGCTGTCGATTACGCAAAGTATTTGCGTCGAATTGTCCGCCCGTCAGTGTTTTGGGGCTAGGTCCGATTTGCCCCTCTTGGAACGTAACTCGGCGCGAACCGCTCGTGGGTGGCGGAGCTACACGTGCATGCTAGGCATAGAGCACTAGGGCTAGCCAGCGCTAGGCCCCGCGTGAAGCTATCGTAGAACGCTTCACATGGATGCGGCGGCCATTGCTGCTACGGTTTACTACCAATAAATTTTCAACTTCTTCTTGACTGATTCAATTGGTGGCGCGAAATTTGAGCACGGATTGATAACTACTAAATAATTCAAGCGATTTTAATGTTTTTTTTTAAAACTATTTGTTCTTTTGTGGCTGTCTAGAATTATGGGTGGCTGCCCCTATGCCAGGAAAACGCCGACTGATATTTATATATTCATAGGGCATTGTCGATGCCTTCAAATCAAATTGGACGCTCTGACCGAGACCCATTTTACATTGTTATTTGTTTGTAATCTAAGTACTAATGCTACATAATTATGTCATATCTAGCACAAAATGTGTACATAGGCTATTATTAGGGTCCGAGTAGCTACAATACGCATAATAACTTATCCTATAATTTTTTTTAATTTTATTTTTTATTTTTGGGGATCGGATTCTTATAGAGCTCACAAAACGCATGGGAATTGCTGTTTTTCATAAAAGTGGTTGTGCATCACATTCAAAGGAACAGCTCTCACCTAGGAGAATCTAGCTCCCAAACTTTGGTGGCAAAGTTTACTCTTTCATAAAACATAACGAGTATTTAGTTGAGAACCTGTATAATTGAAGTTTAGTTTTTAGCTCAAGATATGATAGTGTAAATCACTCATGAACATATTTTCTTGTCTATTTATTTATATATAATTTACAACTATAAGTTACTGTTCTCTATATTTTCTGTATTTTGACTGTACATCTGAAAATGCTTCTTGCAAATGTAGATACTATGACAATAAACCATTTTTTATTATTATATTATTATATAATTATTCTTATTATTATTATTATTATTAATTATTTATCCATCAAATAGCCGGTACGTGAAATGTGATAAGATAACAGTGCATAAAACTTGTAGTATGAACCGTGGAAATATATGATATCTTTTTTCGCAGGTAGAACGAATAGATCTTTTGGTGTCGGGCGGTTTCGAATGAAACATTTCGGCTCCCACCTTTTTTCAAGTTCTCGACTAAAGAATTTGACGCAAAGCTACGCCGGTTTAATGCTCGATTGACTGATCGACATTGACCTCTACTCTCGACTTTGAAATTGGGGTTATTTTTAGATTCGGAATCGAACTTGACTCACAATTAAAAAAATAAAGAATCTCACAGCTCTAGTTTTTAACTTCTTTCTGCCGTTCTTGGAGAGCTTTGTAATCCACCGACAACTCTATATCCTTCCCTTGCAACATTCTCCTGATGATGTGTTTTTATCGTTCGTAAAACTCGTCAAGCATCTCGCAAACGTCATCTGCTACCTAGGGCGTAGGTTAAATCAGCTGAGCCTCCCAGCGATCTTGGTATTTAGTTTTTGTGAATCAAAATAAACAAGTAGTTTCTTATTAATCTAAAAATGGTGACGCTTGCTGTCCTCGAAACATTCCGACGTACATCCCGCTGTGGTAGGCCTATTCCTATTTGAACTACTCTTGGTGTCTAGCTGTTGCGCCAGACCTTAGGGCTTGCGGTCCTTACCTAACTTCACACTGACTGAGGATCGGACTCCTATGTCAGGGTTGGCATTATACGTGTATAAAAGTGTTTTACATACGTACGATACAGCCTACCGTATAATACAGTATAAACGTATAAAAGATAGATAGCTTTTAGATTTCAAATGTTTTATTATGATTGTATAGCAAACTAATATAATGGTAGGCTAGGCCTAGCATGCTTTTGAGCTTCCATTAAAATTTTTGCATTTCTTCTGATCTTGTGCACATGACTTTTACTCTACCGTCAACTACTAGCAACGGAACATTGTTCCAAAAACATTAGCTGCCCATATAACGGTTGTGCTACAGGCTTTTTTTTCGGGTCGAGTACTTGGCCGAACAATTTTGATGACATTCCAGCCTCAAGTACACAGCTTGAATCCTTTTTTTTCAATTGATCCTATGTGCATGATACAAGGAGAAACAGACTGCAACTCGGACAAATCCAAGAAATACTTGCAGTTTAGTATACGCTAAAATTACAGGACCAACAAAGTAGGGCCGAAGGAAGAACAAAGTGTAACAATATTGCTTATCATAGTTTTGTAACATTTTAGATCGCCATAATAATCACAATAATTAATCTTATAGGCTTACATGCATCTTTACTTACAAAATAAATATCTCTTTTAGTACCGCGTAGGTCCTATTTATTCCTAGAATTTCAAATATTTTGTTCATAATTTATTATGTATGCATCAGTATTGTATATGAGCAGACCAGGCTGATGGCGATTGTGGCATAAAGATAGATCATTATCCTTACTCAATGAATAGAAAAGTAAAAAATTAACCCAATAGAAAAAATATTTATAGACCTCGCCCTAAAGAATAGCCTATACTTTTCTTTAAAAGTGGACTGTATAATAATAATAATAATTTGACTGCAGTATTTGTGTATAGTCTACACTTGATAACAATGCAATTCTCACAAATATGTCAATAAACCTACAACTTAGTATTTATATGTGATCAAAATGATCTTTGATGTGACTAGGACTACCGTCGTTGAGTAATTCATACTCTTTTTAGGGCTAAGACTATTATTTATGATATTTGTACATTGTTAAAAGATAGTGCCTTAGCTATAGCTAAATAGTAAAAAAAAAACAAAAACTAAACTAATTGATTGCGGACTACATAAACATGTGACCCAGACGCCTATTTTTTAAGTTTTATTCATTTTATACGTTATGTATAAAACCTCCTCTTTTGTTACGTGTATATTGATTATACTGGTTTTATACGAACGTATATACTCTGCACCCTGCCTATGATGTTAAGATTTGGTACCGTAGTGGAATAAGCTTTCTTTTAATGTTAGATGTCTCTTTCAAATCATAACTGTAGGCTCCCCCAAATATATTCTAATCCCCAAAAAATTCCGCCTTCAGCAGCTGGGGAATTCGCCTATTCAACCTCGTTATGAGTGGATTTTCCTGTCCAGCGTAACTGCCCTTGAGGCACCCCTGCTTTTGTATTTTGGTCTGTACCTGATCTCTAGTTGTTGTACCCCCGTCCGTACCTGACTTGTATCACCTTGGACTCAAAATTTTACCCACCTGTTTTTGTTTAGCAGTACTTTCAATTTGTGCATTATTTTGAATTCCAAATTTTCGTGTGAGTGTCTGTAAAAACGTCATTTACATACTATACGACTACATCGTTACTTGTATTTAAATTTTAAATGTGCCTACAACATACCTTATGTCATAGGGGTGTGACTGTTCATGGGGGTGTTCATAGTTAGAGCCCGAAGTGTTAATTTTTTTACAAACTTATCGCTGGTATTTTATCATTTTTCCCATACTGTCTACGGCTAAAATTTCTCTTATCAGGCCTATGCAAAATGTGTATCTGAACGTGGCAACAACCTCTTGTCTGTCTTGAAGGTGTGTGGCGTGCAGACGAGGACTGTGCTCCGACAGGCCATTGCCGAGGCGAATCAAGCCCCGTCTTGTTCTATGAACAAGATGGACCGAGCCCTCTGTAACTGCAACTGAGTCCGATGATCTTTACCAAGACTTCCCAGCGGATCGTGGGAACGTCCAAGCGTCATCATTGCCACGTAACAGCCGAACCGGACAGGGTGGCCCAATTGAGAAGTTCGTGATAAAGTTTCCTCATCTTACTTCTTTCTGTTCATGTTACATTCTTTTACTGTGATTGTTTACGAGAGTAGGTATAAAAAAATTGTATTTCTTGAGGAAAACTATTTATTTTGTTTTTTAATTTTTAATGGCCACTACATTGAGTCTACTCTGTGTATTATCATGCAGTACTATAGCCTATGTTAGGTTCTCGTTGTGCACTAGGTTGACCCCAGCAAGGGCGTGTTGGTTTGGTTTTCGGTCTGCACGTTGGCTTTCACTCTCAAGCATTTTGCAGAGATTATGCCGAGAAGTTTCAAGATTGATGTGTTTAAACTTATTAGCAGGTTGGTTTCAAATACTATTTCTTTTATAGTTATGCACTAATATGGTGGATTCCTAAGCAACCTGCAGATGCTGCCATTATCTGAGGGTAAATTGTTGCTGATTTGGCTAGATCATACCCCCATCATTTAAATTTTGTTTGGATACAGTAGGCCTAGTCCCTCTTAATTCAAATTCAATGTGTTTCTTAAAAAGCTATTTCGAATTTAAAAAAATTGATTATCCAAACTCGTGAGTTTACACTGTTTGGCAGAAAGCATAAGTACTGGTTTGGTTTTTTTAAGAATCTGTAGTACGCCCAGGCCGCACGAAAGCTGACCCGCATATTCACGAAACAGCTTGAGGCCAACTCGAATACAGTGAAACCTCTATGCATCGTTTTTTGAAGGAGTACTTGAAAAAACTATAGATTCCGGAAACTATGGTCAAATAGAAATACAATACTTATTATGGATGTATAAAAAATACTATAGAATGCGGCAAATATAAGTTTGAGAAAACTATGGATAGAGGTTTCACTGTATACACTTTGTTTCACTCTAGTCTTGTCGCATCACAAGCAATCTCCGTATGCCGTCCGCCTACCCTCGTTTGTAATGACACGTCGCTCCTGCCTCGTTGTTTTGGGTTCGGCAGTCACATGAGGCGGTATTGAATCTTTAGACCAACCCACAGGCACAGGCTTGTTTGCGTGCTAATCTACAGGCGGCTCTGGAGTTAATATCACACGTAATCAGTTTCGATGTGCAAACATGGTGGCCAAAGTTAGTACGCGATTAATTTGACTTGAAACAGATTAATCTGTTTATGTTCTGAAATAAACATTCAAATTACACGCATGGTTTAGTGCAAAATAGCGTGAGACGGCTGATGAATCTATTCGAATTTCGAGGACCTCTGTAAGCCTACTACTTAGCCGTTAAGAATCATCCGTGAGATGATTTTGTTATACCTTTGTTGCAGAACTCATTGACCGTTGTAAGTTTCCTGATCTACCGTATTGGCCCGAATATATACGGGGTTTTTATCCGAAAAAAATTCCTCCAAATTCGCACAATCGGTAAATTATTGCTCGGACTGACATTTCCAATGCTAATTTCAACACGTTTGAATATCCCGCCCAACAACCGATTCCACGATGGCCCGACAGAGGCGCGGGCCCACGCGTACGATCCTATAACTAGCGCACCTTTTGGCTAACGCGTTTCCTCCATCGCAACTGCTCTTGTATGGTGAGTTTGACCTTGCAGAGACGCTAGCAAAGATTGAAGAAACTGAAAACAATCACAAGTGTCCAACCACGCCAACTACGAGTTTAAAAGACGTAAAAAAGTGTTCAACGAATAATTCTCCACATTCTTTCTTCAGATAGTTGATCGAAATCAGTGATACAGTCGCAGAAAACAATAAGGGAGTTTGTTTTCAGGGGGGGGGGGGGGGGCGCCGTGTAGAAAATGTTCACATCTCCCTGTCCTCGAATCCAAGTCCTGTTATTGTTTAGCGTCATAAATACGTGGCAAGCTCAATGGCAACCGTTATATCAAAGAAAATCGGTGAAAAAATGATTTCTGAATCGGTAATAAAATTCGCAGTTAGACGCAGTCTTGGTCTACTTTTTTAACACGCGTAGGGCCTAGCTGTAGACTTGTGAGGTCCTAGCCTAGGCCTAGACGCTGTGACTGTGCGAAGGCCTAGGGCTGAGTGGCCTAGGCCCTAGTCGATGTGCTGTTTGGGCTAGGCCTATGCTTAAGCTCTAGGCCCACACTTTTGCTTGGGTCTAGTCCTAGGCTATAAAAATCTCCCAAACTAATTAAATCATTATTAATAACTGAATAGGTAGACGTTAAATAATAAAAATAAATAAAAACTTATACACATTTTTAAAACTTTATTGTTATTTTGCCCGCTTCATTATTTTGTATTTTTCCTCGTTTCTCTTCTCAATCACTACCCGTATTATATGCGAGACCGCGTCCTATATCGGGCCAATACGGTATAATGGTATGGTTGTGCAAACCCACTATTTTTATTTCGAACTCAACTTTTCCAGTTAAAAACAAACCTTCGAACATGATCAAACCTCGAACTCAGGTTTGAGTTTCGTACATTTTTGAAGTTGCTAAGGGCATACCTACTTGAAAGAAAGTAGATTTCGTTTGAATTGCAAAAAAAGACGGTTTGCACACCTATAATCACTTCAAATGTTGCAGTGTGTCTGTACCGTGAATAGAATCGGAGTCGTAACACAGCGTCGAAACATATAGGTCCGAACATGCTTCTGAACTTCTGGTCAGAAGAGCAGTTACCCTCCGCTTACCATTATAAAAAGGCCCAACTTCTCCTAAAAATCCTCTATTTTCGCTAAGGGATGCGATAGCACAGGACTTTACAAAAAAATTCGTAGCTCCTCAAGTAATTATCCGATTCTTATGAAATATATGTTAAAATGTTCACAAATAATCAGGTAAATGTATGGTCTATGCATTGAGTGAATTGAAATGTTTTTTACCTAAAAGTTTGTTTTGGTGTGGTAAATTTTGAAGCATTCGGGCATGTGTAGCGCCACCTCGCACTTCTCGCACTCCCACCGGCTTGAGCTCTTCTTTTTACTTGCTGAACAAACGCGACACTGTCTTGAAGGGTTTGTTTGCCTGGATTTGGTGGTATCTGCCAAAGAAAGTGAGCCCATCGTGCTGATTGAAGTCTCATTGGTGTCTCGTTAGATGGACGGCCTCTTCTTGCATAATCTGGA
The DNA here is from genome assembly GCA_024449915.1 of Sweltsa coloradensis. Lineage (NCBI taxonomy): Eukaryota > Metazoa > Arthropoda > Insecta > Plecoptera > Chloroperlidae > Sweltsa > Sweltsa coloradensis. Next base: position 32,612 of record JAMZAV010004370.1, read on the forward strand.
AGTGTGATTCCCCCTAGGATCTCTTCAGCCACCAAGAGTCGAAACTGATTGTACTTCAATTTTTCTCCTGTAAGTTCTTGTAGATGACGTAAGAGTTGTAGACGGACATGTCGATAAGATAGAACAATATCTTTTTATATGCCTTTAGATATCTTCTCATCAGAGGGAATGAAGCAAGTTGTTGATCCATTCGATCAACTCCCCCCATCCCTTGTTGTAGTCGATAACAACTTTCGGTTTATGGATAGCTTCTTTTGTTTTTCTGTTTACCTTGCCTGTATCTGTCATTGCAATGTTGTCATGCATGGTAGACAGATAGTGACAGGCTTTTTGTCTTGCCACATGACAGCCATCATCTTGTGACTGTGCCTTTCTACAGCCTCTCCTTTCTTTAGTTTCATTTTTAGTAAATCTTTTGGCATCTGTTCCGATTTCTTCTCACTGTGCCAATAAACATTTGTGTTTTTCGTCTATCAACCGGTTACACAATGAAGGTGATGTGTACCAATTGTCAATGTACAATGAGTAACCAAGATTCAGAAGAGGGGCCATCAACTCCATGACTATCGCTTCACAAGATGGTAGATCATCGTCCCCTACTTTTTTTCCAGTGTAAATTCGAAATTGGTGACAATATCCACTGTTTGATTCACATAGTTTATAATACTTTATACCAAAACGCGCTCTTTTAGAAGGGTTGAATTGGACAAAAGAAAGCCGTGCGCGACACTTTACTAAGCTTTCATCTATTGCGATCTTTTCTTCAGGAGTATACATTTGGGAAAATGATTGATTCAGTTTATCAACGGGGTAGCGAATTTTTCCCAAACGATCGTCCTTGTCTATCTCGTCATTGTTTACACAATGCAAATACCGACAAAGAAGTAGGAATCTCTTATAAGACATAACTGTCTGGAAGAAAGGCGTATCTACAGATTTCCTAGTAGACCAATACGATTGCAACGTATCCTTTTTTACTTGTGACTGTAAAATACAGAGTGCAAAGAAACCTTTCAATTCGTCAACTGTACTGTCAAACCAACACGAATCCAAAGATTTAGGCGTATCAGGATCAACATCAATGTTTATTTTACTGTTGGCGTATCGATTTGTTTCTGTGCACAGTTGTTGAAAGAAGTCGTCACATAAAAATCTCTCTACAATGGTACGAGGCGTAATTTCCAAGTCATCAAATTCGTCACTAACACCTGGATTGCCTGTAAAAGGTATTTTGGTAGGCCTACCTGTTGCTGGACACTTTGACTCCCATTTCCAGTCGTCGACTTTTGCCCTTTTCCGTGGGGCATTAGGCCTACCCCTAGGCCTACCCCTAACACGACGGTCACCGCTCCCGCCCGCCACATTATCATCATCACTCGCTCCCGACACGTTTTCATCACTGTCACTCACTTGTTCTGCATTTTCAGGGTCACTATCACTCACGGCACTAGGCACAGAATAATTGTCATCGTCACTTGAATTATTATAGTCACTCACGGCACTAGGCACAGAATAATTGTCATCGTCACTGTTTAGCAAAATGTCCTCAACGTTGCACTCTGTCAAACGCCTACGCGCAGCCATTTTCACTGTAAACAAACCATTCAACTCGTCAGAAAAGCAACAAAAACTGGGCTAGACGTGATCGATAACACCTGTGGATAGCTTGAAACAAGTAGAAGGCATTGCATGCATTCTGTTGGCGCCTAGGCGAACTACTTCCCTCCTCCAGTCGATAACGCAGAGCGCTGCACTAGGCCGTCGATTCGACCGCTAGGTAAGGCAGCAAATATCGATTGCAAGTCGTCGATTCGACCGTAGGGTAAGGCTAGGGGTTAACATTTCATTGGCACTTAATTCAAATTTAAAATCCAGAGATAATTATTGCGATACCGCTAGCAATTAATATTGTACGATAATCGCAATACAGCAACCTATTTTGCAATAATATCGATTTACAAATTATTATAGACACATCCCTAATTCATGGGGTACTGCATCTCCCTGTCTGGGCTCTGGGTAGAATTGGCCCAGAGCACGACTCTGTTAATTGTAAGAGGTGATTCACGATAAAAAGTCCAACTCGCAAACATCAGCTAGTAAGAGAGGAGTATATTACTCAGTCGTCGGGGACATTTCCCTTCTCCCTTGAAGACCTCCCCGTGACTGGTTCTGACCAGCATGGGCCCCATATCCCCTAGGCTAGAGTGGTGTATTATGCCCTTACGAGCGCCCTTGATCCAAATAAACCAAAACTGTCCTACTTGGCACCGCACTTCATTACTCATGTAAAATATAATTATGATAATTTGTCTGGGGAATGTAGGCATCACATGCAGTACAATGAGAATAAATAACATAATAATTGTCTGCGCTTTCAGACTTTGGGGTGAGAGCTTCTTCAACGGCAAGACAAAGAAGTGGTCCAAGATGAAGGACGACGATAACAAGCGTTCGTTCAACATGTACGTCCTGGATCCGATCTACAAGATGTTTGACGTTATCATGAACTACAAGACGGAAGAGATCACCACTCTGCTCTCCAAGCTCAACATCGAGCTCAAGCACGAAGACAAGGAGAAGGACGGCAAGCCCCTACTCAAGGTCTGTCTCCTTCAAACATAACTAGCACCCCGCCCACTGTCTAAAAGTTGGAATAAGGCTATGTGTTGTAAAATATTCAATTGCCATTAACAAACTAGACAAACTTTGCAGTTTGTGCTTACTGCTTACATTGTAGATAATTTCCTTCATTATTTAATATAAATAAGTATTGAAAGTATTTCTCTAAATTTCTTATTTACAACCAATGTATAAAATATAAATCAAAGTGGGGGTTTATTTCTCTTAGTTCTTTTGCCTTATATTTTCATACGTGCTTGATTGTGTTCAGGTTGTGATGCGAACATGGCTTCCTGCTGGAGAGGCCCTTCTTCAGATGATAGCCATTCACCTGCCCTCCCCTGTGGTCGCTCAGAAGTACCGCATGGAGATGTTGTACGAGGGACCCCACGATGACGAAGCCGCCATTGGAGTCAAGGTATGTGTGTCTAGGCTCTACTTGGGGTACTTTTCAACACTGTTTTTTTCCATTAAAAACAATTCAACCTTTAATATCGCTATTTCAAACGAAAGTACTTTTCCTTTGAAATAAAGTACTTTTCCTTTGAAATGTTATACCGTATTGTGCCGAATATAAGCCGACCCCCTGACTTTTCTTGTTGTAATATAAATAAAACAATGCATAAGCATATGCATATATAAGCTTGTAAGGGACTTTCACACTTAAATAATGAAAAAAAGGTAGGCTTATATTCAGGACAATACGGTATTTAATATTTAAATTAGCAACGTTAAAGGTTTTGTAGGTGGAGTATTTTAGCGAAAAGGTTAGTACTGTCCGCCATGTTGGCGTAGTGTTGAAAAGTTGGGGCACTCCATCTGAAAGAGTACCCTTTGATCTAAGCCTAGCCTAGGGCAGAACTGCTCATTTAATCTTGAAATAACCCTAGGCCTAGTTCTGGAGCCTAATGCGTAGGCCCTATACTTATTCAGGTTATTTTATAGTAGGTAGGGCCCAGGCTAGGCCTACATATTATATTGTCACTAGGGCTGTGCGAGACTCGAAATTTCGAGCCGAGATCGAGCACGTCACATTCCTCGCTCGCTACGCTGCGTGTGTTTTTTTGATGCTCGAAATTCGAGTCTGCGAAATGACTAGAATTGTTTTCGAGAACGAACAAAATACGGCCCGGCGGCGTATCTTTCTATTATGACGCCTCTGCAACATTCTTCCACGTCGACAGCGAACAGCTGACTGGTAATGGGCATTGCGGCAGGCGCAGGCCACTCGTGCTCTCGCTTTGACGCCGTGGCCCCGTGCGCACCGACACTGCGCATGTCTCCAAAGGAACTCGGATAAAGCATGCCAACCTCTTCTTTGTCTAATTATCGATATGGCGCAGACAGGCGTTCGACTTTTAAATCGAACTATCGACTTTTACGAATTACGACGTACGTCAAAGGCTGCAAGTTGTTTAGCGTCTGTCATTCCGTAAACACTGATCAAATTTGAAATGTATATATTATGGCGACTGACCATGTTTTTTTACTTTCCGTAGTATTTGAAAATAGTTTTTTCCCAATATGTGTTTTAATACAATTTGCAGTAAAGCGCAATTGAAATACTATGTGAATGAACATAGTTTATGAATTTCCTTAACCCACTTATTGTGTAATTGGCCCACATCAACTTAGAGCATTAATTCAATGCACCAGGATGTGAGCTGAACTACTGCTGGCCCTAAGGCCTAGCTAGCCCTACAAGGCTAGCCTAGAGGCCACCTGCAACTTACCTTAAAGGCTTCTTAGGGCCCTAGCTAGGCCCACCCTAGGCCTTGCCTATGGCCAAAATAATATTGTTTCTTTTAACTTCAAATAGAAAGAACACAATTGTTAATAGTGAGGCAATTTAGAATGAGCCTAGGCCTAAGCTAGCTTAGCTAAGCATAACGCTATGATTAAAATGATTTTAGATTAATGGTTTTATCAAGTTGGCAGGCCCAACACTGGTAATAACATATTGAGAAATTTTGGGAGGGTAATTTATAACAGGTTACAAAATGTATATCCATTTTGGTAATTTACATTTTGGTCCTGCTCCTACGAATCTCGCTCGAAATCAAGCAAAAGACCAATACTCGCTCGATCCTCGCTCGACTACAAAAATCCCCTCGCATCAACGCCCTAATTGTCACATTTCCAAAAATATTCAAAACTGTGGCTTAGGGCCTAGGCATGCATGCTTCTCCCCTTACAATCATAAATAGCCTAGGCCTAGTGGCACATGAATCTTAATGCCATGAACTAGGCCTATCTTTAAAACAAGAAATGATCTCTGCAATTGTAGGTATTAAGAAATAAATCTATAATTTACCTTCTACCTGTTTGCCCTATTTTGGTTTTAGTAGGTTGAGGTCTCATGTAGCCATTTCAACATTTAAGTAAACGCAACATTAAAATTTGGGTGCGAAAATGCAGCAGATTTGTTTAGTAAGGTAGTTTTCAAAAGAATCGTGGGAATCGGCATCGGTAAAAAAGATCTGTGCATCCATAATCGATATCACATGAAAAATGTTGATGTATCAAATTGTAAACGTTTGTAAAAAAAATAAAATTGGATCCTATTTTCATATTTGTGATAAAATAGGTTGATAAGTATCACCATACACCATCTACTAACAATCGCATTTTATGACCGACGGCACCTACACCATATGCCACCAGCCAGTTAATTTAATTTCAACTACCTACCCGGGCCACTCCACCAAAATTAGGGCTGGGCTATGACAAATCATTCCATTATCGATATCACACAAAAAAATTTCGATATGAATTCGAAATGTAATTGTTTGTAAAAATCAAAATTATTTTTTTCATTTTTTTTTTAGTGTTATTTTCCATAATTTTTGGCCAAATAAGGGTTGATAATCCTATTTACGACTCACAATCGCGTATTATGACTCCGGCAACCTCCAGCAAATGCACCAGCCAGGGTAATTTTAATTTAGACTACCTACCCGGCACCTCACCAAATTTCTAATTTAGCATTTTTTGTTGTAAATTTCAATATGCGATGTGAAATCAAATATCGATATAGAACTTTTTCCAATTATCGAATATCATATCGAAATATCGATTTTTTTGACCAGCCCTAACCAAAATTACGAAATTTTTAATTTTTTGTGTAAATTTTGATGTGAAGCCAAATATTAATATAGAAAATATTTCCCAAGGCTAAGAAGGGCCTAAAAAAAAAAAAATAAAAAACTTAAAAAAAAAAAAAACTAAACCACCCAATAATCTAAACCAACTACCTCAAAAACTACCTAACCGATATCGTATCGAATTAGTGATATTTTGCCCAGCCCTAATTAATACACCATTTGGATTTATACATGTAGGCCTAGTATAAATAAAAGGCAATGATACATAAATTGTGATCTAAATTTGGTATATTCAAGTTTCGTGTTTTGACTGTTTAGGATACTTAAATTGTAATACATTAACTTATATTAATTCTTGAAAGAAATATTTGTTGGTTTATTTTGCCGGCTCTTTTTTTTTTTTAGAAACTGTGATGCCTAATGCTCCTCTGATGTTACATCTCCAAAATGGTTGCCCCTCAGACAAGGGGCCGCTTCTACGACTTTGGACGAGTTTTCTCTGGCAAGGTATGGCTACATTTTACGTCAACTTGACAAAGACTATTTTTAGGCATTTTGGTATTGTACGTACAACACTCTGTTAAGAGTGTCAACCAAGCGCAGCCGGCCATCTGCTTGTGTGGCGGCTGAGCCTGAGAGTCGCTTCCTTGCCTGCTGGGAGCATAAGGCCAATACTACTGGCACTATTCATTAATCCATTGCAATAGACACATGCACACACATTTAAATTATGGAGTTGTCGATTGGGTCATGGTTAAAGAGAGTTTTAACTCCTGTTATTGTCTTCAGGTTCTACTGGACAGAAGGCTCGTATCTGGGTCCCAACATACACCCCTGCAAGAAGGAAGGATCTGGATGAGAAAACCATCCAGCGCACCAGCCTCAGATGGGACGTACGTTGAGGCTATTGAGGGATGTTCCAGTGGTAAGCTCATAGGCCTACATAAAAAAACACCTCTGCAAAAATCATTTAGGAAAAAGTTTACTAGAGGTAATTAGAAATGGTGATAAAAAAAATTTTATTTTATTTTTTATTTTTTTTGCAATTTCAACCCTTTCTTTGCCAGTAGTCAAGATAAACTTGCTCTTAGGGCCAGTATTTCTCTTAGATTAGGCTTAGATATGAATTGGTCACCATCACCCAAAAAATCATCAAACCCAAACTCATTGGGTATCTGATTTGTTATTTAGCAGTACTTATTTCACTAAAAATACTCATTTTTCCACACAGGAAGCTTTTGAATTACCTACCTACTGAGGGGTAGTTTACGGTTCACGTAATATTTACTCGATCCCAAGTCAAACTCGACTCTAACTCAAAATGACCTGAACTCGCACAGCACAATATTAGGGTTGGCCGTTTGATATGAATTAGAATATCGTGATCGCTCATGTGAAATGGAGTATCAATTCGATAATCGAATAACAGTTAAGCTTCAATACCCGACGCGGACCTTTTGCGCTTGTATCCTTTTGTTCCTTCTATTTGCTCAAACGGGGGTTTTCCACGCTACGACCGTCTATACACGAGACGCACGCCTCCCAAGCCGTAGCTGGCCCGGCCCGACGAGAGTGTTCTACTATGTTCATAGAGGCTACCCGGCTCGTGTGGTTGTCTTTGTGAACGTCGTGCTTCTTGAAATCTTGGATCGGCTGTGACCCGCTGAGTTTTGAGCAAGCTTGCCTACCACTGCTGCAAGCCAGGGCGATGCTTTGCGCTACGGACTTCGCCTTACGCGTGTGTAGATCTCGTAGGACGCATTTTCCACTGAATAAAGCGATATGTCTTTGACTGGTAATATTTTTTGAAGTTCTGCAGAGCGGGCGGTTAATTACAAAAATTTTGACGGGCGAGCTTGGATTTGAGAAGACTGAATCGCTTATCAACTCGTTCGGGAATATCGTTTTACGATGTATGCTTATTAGAGGGCACCCTATATTTAAGTATTAACTCCTTCCAGAAATGCACACTGCTTGTTTCTAGGCAACATCCTGTGGGTCCTGGTCACGGAGTGGACCAGTTCCTCGTGAAGACCGGCACCATCTCCACGTTCAAGGACGCTCACAAACATGAAGGTTGATGAAGTTTAGGCGTGTCCCCCGTGGTGCGCGTGGCGGTGGAGCCTAAGAACCCGCCGACCTGCCAGCTGGTGGAAGGGACTGAAGCGTCTGGCACAGTCCGGGGCCCATGGTGCAGTGCATCATTGAGGAGTCCTGGAGCGGCACATCATTGCCGTCGCTGGGGCTCCATTTGGGATCTGTCTCAGTACAGCAGACAGGTTATAGTATAGTGTTGATACAGTTAACCCTTTGGAATTTCACAGAAAATGCAAGTTTTATTGTACGCACAAGTGTACACGTTGCAATAATGACCCTCCTTATACAACGATCGCGGTGTTCAGCGTTTTTTTTTTTTTTTGACATTCCTACGAATTCCCATAAGGTTCTATGTTTTTACTTTCAATATTACAACACAATGGTCACTGCACATTACTACGGCGGTCAGAATGATCTAGTAATACTGTCTGCTAAGAATTTTGTTGCTCTTTGTCCTAGGTAGTAAATTTTAAACCAGACCTAACACATTTTTGTCCGTAACAAATCATAGTTATTCATTTTCTTGTTTAGGATCTGAAGTCAGACCCGCCTGTATACTATCAAGAAGTCCGCGCCTGTTTTCCTACCGTGAGACGTTATCGAGGAATCTGACCAGATGTGTTCTGTCCAAATCGCCCCAACAAGCACAACCGTCTCTTCAGTAGGGCCCAACGATGCCTGATGGTCTTGCCGCGGATTATAGATAAAGGTACGCATGAATTGCACTCTCATTTGTTGCAATAGTACAGTGGAGGCCCCGGTGCCACGCTTCTGTGCTCTCATCCTATAGAGCATGCGAGTGCCAGTATTTCATTGGGGCAGAGGAACTAGTGGTTCCCGCTAGGACGCATCTTAGAACATGAGTTCTTAGTATGTGTCCGAAAGCTATGATACTAACAGTGTTAGCATATGACCTTATAAACAACCCATCTCTGTCTGCAAGAGCCTCCTATAATAAGCCCCGGTGCCACGCTTCTTGCTCTCATCCTATAGAGCATGCGAGTGCCATTATTTCATTGGGGCAGAGGAACTAGTGGTCCCACTAGGAAGTCATCTTTGACACGAGTTCCTTAGTATGTGCCGAAAGCTAAGGATACATAGTGTTAGCATTTTTCCTTAGTCATACCCCACTCTTTCTGCAAGAGCCATCTTGTTATAAGCCCCGTGCCACGCTTCTTTGCTCTCATCCTAATAGAGCATGCGAGTGCCATATTTCATTAGGCAAGAAATAGTGGTCCCGCGAGGAGCATCTCGAACATAAGTTCTTAGAATGTGTCCCGAAGCTATGGATACATACAGTTGTTACATATGACCTTATAAATAACCCACTCTCTGTCTGCAAAAGGCATCCTATATAGGCCCCGGTGCCACGCTTCTTGCTCTCATCCTATAGAGCATGCCGAGTGCCAGTTTTCATTGGGCAGATGAACTAGAGGTCCCGCTGGAAAGCATCTTAGAACTAGGGCGTGCGCACGGGGAGATTTTCAATTCGAGTCGAGTACGAGTTCGAAGTTAGTCAAATGTTTCGGTTTTTTCGAGTTCAATTCGAGTTCATTTCGAGTTCATTTAAAAATTAATTTATAATGATGTTGGGCCCTAATTATTTTTTTATTTTATTTTATAGATATTTATTTTATTTATAATTTAAATCGAGTTTATTTCCAAATTGAGAAAATGTTTCTTTTTTCAGCTTTCTACTATGCCTATCATAACACTTCTTCGTTTTAAAGCCTATGGCCCTAGGCCTACCTCCTGGTACAAGCACCTAAATATTTTTGGTTATGGAGACCTAGGGCCGTCTAGCTATTCCTACAACTAACCTGGTTTGAAGGGTGCCATAGGCTAGGTCTAGTGGCTGGTGCTTTTGGTATGGCAAATTGTTAGTTTGTAAGCCTAGCTAGGCCTAAGAATCGTAAAATAATACTAGGCATAATCTTGACCAGAAGAGCCTGGCACTAGGCTAGCTAGGCTACTTGCAATGTACTGTGCAGGCCAGGCCTAACTAGGCCCTACCTTTTTGTCAAGGTACTGTCACGCAGTGTTTGTTTGAATGTTTACCTGCATTGGTGGACAAGTGTTCCTCTCATGAATATTTCAGAATTTGTCTTTTATGCTAGGCTATGCTTTAGAGAAAAATTACGCTAACCTAGCCTAGTCCGCCGCAAATTTTACGAATCATCGGTTGTCTTCTGCTCTCGCCTCGTGATCGTGCCATTTTTGTTGTCAACATACAATCTCGGCACACAAAATTGGGTGATACACGGTAGACGTGAATTATTTTCACAAAACAGCCAATCAACGCTCGCATGTGACGTATGACTAGCTCCAATGGATCTCGCAAAGTTAGCCGGCCAATCATAACGAGTTTTCACGTCAGAAGGATTGTCGACTATCGTGTAATCACGAACTTTGCCGCGTATGCTGCTATCTAACGGAAGAAACACTAACTTTTTACGGGTCTGGTAATGAAATGCTGTTTTTAAAACGCGACGTTCGAATATTCGCGTTCAAATAAAATGAAATAATCGAATTTGTTCGAAAGACTCGCCCGTGAACTCGACTCGTACTCGAATATTCGAGTACTCGCACAGCCCTACTTAGAACATAAGTTCTTCTGTATGTGCCGAAAGCTAAGGATACATAACAGTAATTAGCATTAACTTTTAATAAATACCCAATGTATCTGCAATAGTCCATCCTTAATAGCCTGGTGCCACGCTTCTTCTCTCATCCTATAGAGCATTGCGAGTGCCGTATTTCTTGGGGCAATGAACTAGTGGTCCGCTAGGAGCATCTTAGAACATAAGTTCTTCGTATGTGCCGAAAGCTAAGGATACATCACAGTATTACATTACTTTTATAATACCCCACTCTGTCTGCAAGAGTCATCCAGCTATAATAAGCCCCGTGCACGCTTCTTGCTCCTCATCCTATAGAGCATGCGTGTGCCATTATTTTCATTGGGGCAGATGAACTATTTGTCCCGCTAGGAAGCATTTTCGACATGAGTTCTTCGAATGTGCCCAAAGCTAAGGATACATAACATTGTTAGCAATTTTTCCTTAGGCCATCCCCCTCTGTCTGCAAGAGCCATCCTGTTCTAGCCCGGTGCCACGCTTCTTGCTCTCATCCTTAGAGACTGCGATGCCAGTATTCATTAGGGAAGAGAACTAGTGGTCCGCTAGGAATCTCTTAGAACGATAAGTTTCCTTAGAATTGCCGAAAGCTATGGCTACATAACGGTGTTAGCATATGAACTTATAACTAACCCACTCTCTTTCTGCAAAAGCATCCTATATAGGCCCCGTGCCACGCTTCTTGCTCTCATCCTATAGAGCATGCGAGTGCCAGTATTTCATTGGGGCAGATGACCTAGTGTTCCCGCTAGGAAGCATCTTAGAACATAAGTTCTTCGTATGTGCCGAAAGCTAAGGATACATAACAGTATTAGCATTACCGGTACTTTATAAATACCCCAATGTATCTGCAAGAGTCATCTTATAATAAGCCCTGGTGCCACGCTTCTTGCTCTCATCCTATAGAGCATGCGTGTGCCAGTATTTCATTGGGGCAGATGAACTAGTGGCCCCGCTAGGAAGCATCTTAGAACAGTTCTTCGTGTGTGCTGAAAGCTATGGATACATAAGTGTAAGCATTTATCCTTATAAATACCCCACTTTGTCTGCAGGAGCCATCCTTGAACCACATGAACACACGTGACGCATACGGGTGCGTCATGAGGACGCGCATCCTCCCATACACATGACGCTCACGTTGTGCGTCATGCATTTTTCAAAATCTCCCGCCAGCTTTACGTTCATATTCCCGCTAAAAGCTTGACTGAAGTAGTTTCAAGTAAGTTGCCGTTAGATAGCAGCACTAGCTAGACTTGTGTTCTCGTTTTTCGGAAGGTCAATACAGTAATCTATTTGATAGCTGGAAGTGTCAACATGTGTTTCCAAGATGGCTACGCGTCGAGATCAAAATTACGAAATGAATGATGTTTCTTTCAATAATCTTTTATGAGACCGCGGAAAAAATGAAGTGAGTGTATCTAGTGGTTCAGAACATAATTATTTATCAAGCAATAGTGAGGAATCGGTGCAGGACAGTAGTGATATGTTGGAAAGTGGGAATGAAAGTGGTGGTGGGGTGTGATGGATGATGGACAAGACAGGCCTAGACCTAGCCAAAACACGCGAAAAGTAGCAAAGTAGGGCTTAACATCGAGTCCTGCTTTGAAAAATATTTTCAACGCAAGTGAAATTGGCAAGAACACAAAATAACAAATTTAGATAAAAAGGGGGGGGGAAACGGTTTAAGGGATTTTTGGGATTTCTTGGTGTATATGGGGCCACGAAATGTCTTAAAAGGGTGTGTTCAAGGGGTTAATAAGCCCCGGTGCCACGCTTCTTGCTCTCATCCTATAGTAGAGCATGCAAGTGCCAGTATTCCATTGGGGCAGAGGAATTAGTGTCTCGGAAGGAAGCATCTTAGACCATGAGTTCTTTCGTATGTGCCGAAAGCTATGGTTACAACTCAATTTTTGTATGCTATTTATTGTTAAGAGCTGTGGATACTAAGTAAGAAAGCTTGGTTTATCAGCAAATTGTGGGATCCTTCATTTAGCATGTCCCTATATGCTATTCATATCAATAATTTAAATGTTCAGCCGGCCAATCATAACGAGTTTCACGTCAGAAGGAGTTCGACTATCGTGTATCACGAACTTTGCTGCGTGTGCTGCTATCTAACGGAGGAATCAATAACTTTTGACGGTTTGGTAAATGAAAATGCTATTTTTACCGACCCGTCAAAAGTTACATGTTTCCTCCGTTTAGATAAGCAGCACACGCTGCAAAGTTCGTGATACACGATAGTCGAACTCCTTCTGACGTAAAACTCGTTATGATTGGCCGGCTGAACTTTGCGAGATCCAATTGTAGCTAGTCTTAGGTCACATGAGAGCGTTGATTGGCTGCCGTGTATCACCACTTTTGTGTCAGAGATGTATGTTGTTGACAACAAAAATGGCCATGATTCACTAGGCGAGAGCAGAGGAGCCAGATGATTCGTAAAAATATGCGGCGAACTAGGCTTGGGCGTAATTTCTTCATTAAAGCATAGGCCTAGAATAAAATACAATTTCGAAATATTCATGAGATGGAACACTACTTATCACAATGCAGGTAAACATTCAAACACACGGCGTGACAGTACCAGTGACAACAGGTAAGCCTAGCCTAGTTGCCTGAATTTCTTCTGGCCAAGATTAGGCCTAGTATATTTTACCGATCTTGGGCCCTAGCTAGGCTTACAAACTCACATTACCATACCAAAATGCACCATACCCATCACTGTACAATAGGCCTAGACTAGCCTGTGGCACCCTCCAAACCAAGATTAGTTGTAGGCCTAGGCCCTAGGTTTCCATAACCAAAAATATTTGACCCAGGAGATAAGCCTACCCCTTTGCCTGGGCCTAGGCTTTAACTGAAGAATTTGTTTTGATAGGCCTAATAGAAAGTCTGAAATGGAGAATACATTTTCTCAATTTGGAAAAACTCGAATTGAACTTGAAAACCGAACATTTGACTGAACTCGTACTCGACTCGAATTGAAATCTCCCGTTCGCACAGCCCTAATTGGAATTGATTTCACCCTTTGTTGACTTAATTCACAACTACCTTATCTTACCCTTTTTTCTAATCCTCCTCCTGTGTTTTCTAGGGAGAAGTGAACCCCCGAGATGAGTTCAAGGCCCGAGCCCGCTACCTTGGAGAGAAGTACGACTACGATGTGACTGAGGCTCGTAAGATCTGGGCGTTCGGTCCCGACGGCACAGGGCCCAATCTGCTTCTTGACTGCACCAAGGGTGAGTGCGAGACATATTTAATAAAGACCGGTTTATGATTGACAGCAATGTGGGGAGACGTGAACGCGAAAGATAACACATAGGCATAGCTAGAGCCCCGCATTTTTCGTAAGTGGCGGTATAATAGCTTTTACAACGAAATTGGGAGAAATTTGTTTTTTATACCGAAATTGAGATAAAATTGGTTTTTATACCAAAATCAATGATTTTTAAGTGCAAAAAATAAAAATATTAACAAATGGTGAAATTACGCGTAATGGCACCTTGTCCAAAGCATTTTGTAATGCAACTGAAGAAATATTAATTTCATCGTATTGAATTAGAAAATTAACGTTATTAAATTTGCATTTTTAACTGACACACACTGCATCAATATTGTAAGTCCGCTCTTAACGCTGTATAAAAGTAAAGTATTGCTTTCAAGATCTAATATTTTACCAAAATTAATACTTTATTTACCGAAATATGCATATTTTTGTCCATTTTTAACACGAAATTAGGAATTTAATTCAACGAAATTCATAAGTTTTATTTACCATTTAATCTTGCCCCTAGGCATAGCTAGCCTAGAGGTAGTGAAAAATGGTGATAACAAAATTTGTGAATTTTTTTAAATTTCTATGAAACAAAATGATATGAAACTTGTCAAGCTGCAAATAAATTCCCAAAATTAACCTTTTAGTGTGCAAAATGTAGTGGGGTGGTGGAGGTGCCGAACATTACACATGCGGCAGGCGGTACAGTAAACGGACGACAACGCAACACCATTCCCTGACTTTACGGAAGTAGACCGCCAAATAGCGGCGCATAGGCCTATCACGGACTCCGTGGAAATGGTCCACCCAACCACCCAAATAATTTTACGTACAATTTTTTTTGTTTAATAGATTCTTGGGTCTCGATCGGTTCCAACTTTTTGAAATCGATGTCATCCCTAACTTAAGGGGCTTGTTTCTTTTTCTTTTTGGTTTTTTTAAACAAGTTTGACCATTTTTGTGAAATTGCGAAAAAGACAAATTTGAGTTTTATATCACCATTTCTCATTTCAATAAGCAATCTTCACGGGAACTTTCCCCTTCCCTTTGACTACCTCCCCGACGGCGACTACAACACGGATGGATGATGACACAGACGGAGACGACACGACGTGGGGGAACCCCTGCCCTCCCATACGCTTGTGGCTGGTTCTGACCAGCACAGGCCTGTCCACCCTTTGTCCCCCGCGTCATCCCTTCCGTCCCTCCCTTCGTCTCGATTAGCCAAGTTGCATAAATATGCACATCAATCAATCACAATACCATTCTTGCCCAATTTGCTAAAATATGGGTACCAAAGATCTACCATCTGCATTCATATATTTCTGTTTCTGACCATTTTCGTTTAGTTAGCGTTGGAGCTGATTAAATGGCTCAGGCTGGCGTTGAGAAATCAAATACAGGAAGCGAGGTGTTTAGTGCCAAGTACATAAAAGTTCAAGCTTTAGAAAAAGAAGCTTGCCTAGTGCCAAGTACAATAAAGTTCAAGCTTTAGAAAAAGAAGCTTGCCACTTTATAGGCGATATAAATAAATAATATACAATGGCCCAAGGTTGCCACTTTCAAGGATTTTTAAGGTGTCTTTAGGATTCCAGGATTTTTACCAAAAATCTTAGGATTTCCTACAATAGTTAAAAATTCATGAAATTCATACATTATTTTTAATACAGCCTAAAAAGCGATCAACAGTGGGTAATAAAACATCAGTAACACTGGGTAATAGTACTAATAATAAACCCAGCAAGTATGAGACACAATAATGGCAAACTAAAAAGTTAATAGCCTACAATTAAATAATAATAATAATCAAACACCCGGTTCCAACATAAGTCAGGTCGGGGGGTGACGTATCACCAATTTCTCGGGCTGTGGACTTTCAGTGTTTGCTAGCCAGGCTCAACACCTCCTCATCTACTTCGATGTCTTCTATGACAGGCATTTCTACCAGTTCTCTCCATTTCTTTCTATCCTCCCAGAGTCTTTCTTCATTACATTCTTTCCCATGATTTTCCTCTTTCTTCAATTTTCCATTTTATTTGGTCCCTCCATCTATCTCTTGGGCGTCCAACTCTTCTTACTCCCCCCCATGTGTGTTCAAATTCTCTTCTTGGTATCTAAGAAAATTCTGATTCTTGGGCCTATGCTCGCATGTAATGTAACAATGTAGGTAGGGATGTGCGGGTACCCGAAATTTTGGGCGACAATTTGGGAACCGACTTCGGTTCGGTTCCGGGTATTTGAATCGGGCGTGCAAGTCACGACTTCTCGCCAGTAGAAGTCTTTCAACTTCCGGTCCAGATGGATCGAGCGCGAACTTGGGTCGGCGCATGTCCCCCCTC
Source organism: Sweltsa coloradensis (assembly GCA_024449915.1). Classification (NCBI taxonomy): domain Eukaryota; kingdom Metazoa; phylum Arthropoda; class Insecta; order Plecoptera; family Chloroperlidae; genus Sweltsa; species Sweltsa coloradensis. The sequence continues at coordinate 48,684 of JAMZAV010004370.1, forward strand.
ACCTCTCAGTCGACCTTCCCCACCCGTGCACAGTCGGCTGTGAAGTGGATCGTACGCGCATTGGTGTGCGCACGCCTCTCAGCCAGCTACGACCTTGGCTATGACGAGTTACATCACCCCGCAGCTATCTCTCTCGCACTCATTACGCTTATGGGCTAACACCGTCATAATAGGTAAAATAGTGATAATTCTGGACCGGCACCTCCACTAAGAAGTAAGAAAGTAGGGTCTAGCGAGGTAAAAATGATACAGAAAACTACACTTTGCTATGTGCAGCTTAATTAGATCTGCTCATGATAAAAATGTATATTCTTATGACATGGAAATTTGATTCTAAATTCAACCGGACAATTTATTTTTAGTTTTTATAGCCATTTACATATTTAAATAAATAAAATGTGCGTATCATTTTTACCCAGCACTTTGGGCAAAAATGATACACGTGTGTTTAAAAATGATACACTGTGTTTTAAGCCCTTAAAAACATAGCTAGAGGTTAGGAAGAGGGAAAATAATGATACACATGGATAATTTGATTAACAATCTACAAAATAGTCATACCGATGTCATTTTTAAATATTGTTTTTCATTTTTGAATGGAACCATTTGTATCCTGGGAAACTGTCCTAGGCCTAGGCCTCCAAGACCTGGCTGCAGACCTTGGATTTGGCCTGAGCTCAAAATAAGGCCATCATAATCTTAAGAAGCTTAAAATATTTAAATGGTACTATTCACAATTAATTTAATCCACAAAAAGAGTCTTTAAATTCACCTTGGAAATTGTTTGAGCTGAATTAACATGTGTTTTGGTCAGCCATTGACCATATCATTTTTACCCCAAAGAGTGTATCATTTTTGTACCTCACTTTCAGCTTCAATTCCTGCCACATGGCTCTAGGTAGCAGCACTCTGCAGTGCTTTCTTAGTAAAGTGCAGCATTGACAATGATTGGAAACAGAGAGTGGTAAATTTGAATGAGTAGTGGCAGAGATTTCATTGAAAGTGTAAGCATCCGTGTACAAAGTTTTTTGGCAAGTTTTACAGGCACATTTCAATTAATTATTTCAAGTTTATTGCCATCTACTAACATAGCTATAATTAATATAATATTTCAGACTAAATAATGAGTTATTATTACCAAAAGAAAAAAATGAAAAAAGTTAATAAATACTTATCAAAATGCCACTGTATCATTTTTGCCCAATATTTTGTGTGTATCATTTTTACCTCACGTGACCCTATGTAACTTCTGGACCAGCACCTCCACCATCCATTTTTTGTTTTTTAATTTGTACCTGTAAACTGAGAACCATTTTTTGACTTGGAAATAATATGTGACCACACACCACTACAAATTAGTAAAAAAAAAACTAAAAAAAATCGAACTTCAAACTTTTTTTTAACTTGAACTTTAAAAAAGTTTGAGTTCGAATTTCGAACGTTCGCACATCCCAACAGTATAATAATGAAACGCAACCTCCCAACGTTTCGAGTGTTATCTGTTTTTGACAGTTCGTACACCTAGTTCGTCACCTCGCCACACGCAGCACTGTGCTGAGTTGATCACGTGACCATTTTCATTGTCGTTCATTCTGGGCCGACATCCAACTCTTTAATTTAACTAAATTTTCTCCTTACGGTACTATTCTTATTTTAATGTTCTATTTGGGGATGTGTGCTAAAAAATTGCACATTTTGCACATTTTTCCTTCATCCCGGATTTTCAGGTTGCCTACTTTTTTATATTGAGTAGTAAATTGGCAATCCATTTTATAACAATTGATTTTCTTTTTATCCACAGGTGTTCAGTACCTGAATGAAATTAAGGATTCTGTAGTTGCCGGTTTCCAGTGGGCTACCAAGGAGGGAGTCTTGTCCGAGGAGAACTTGCGCGGAGTTCGGTTCAACATTTATGATGTCACCTTGCACACGGATGCCATTCACAGGTAAATACATGGATTACTTGAGATAATTTGACGTTCTTTTTAGGGGATTGTAAGCCGATAGTTATCCTTTAGCTAGTAGCTCGCTGGCAAATGGCCAAAAACGACACACTTGGTGGAAAAGGCAAAAGTAAGCTAGTATGGCGGGCGGTAATGCAACACGGTGTCCTCTACTGAGATTATCGTGCCGCGTCGTTTTCTATCGAGAAAACAATGGGTTGATGGTGAAAAACGACTGGTTGCCCGAATCTTTTTTGAAGATTTGGTTCATATTACAGGTCAGTTTTATACACACACGTGTAATTCTACGCACCATTATTTCATGGGACAAGTTGCCGCTGTGGCCATGACCTGTGCAGCAATTTTGTTTTTAAATTTTCTATCCTATTATTTATTTATTTTTTACCCACATCGTTCATCTGGCTAGTCTCCCTGCTTCCATTGTAGAAAGTCCAGGGTTCAAATCCTGCAACAGGCAGAACAAATTTAACTTCTGATAGTCTATAGATTTGGCCCAACAATTCTTTTCTTGGGACGGTGTCATCCTAGCAACAATATACCTACTTCTTGTTGGCAATTTATATCCAATGGTTAGAGTAAAAACTAGGAAACGCTCAGTTGGACGCGTTGATAAGCGAGCACGTGCTATAGCTAGAACCCACATTGCACATTTCTTTAAATTTTAAAATTTACGACGTTCGCGTTTCCAGTATTATTTATTATTGCCAAGGTATTTGGGTAAACCCGTGTTTAAATCTTTACTTTAAAATCCACCGCCATCTAGAGGACCTTGACTCCTTGGGAAAACTTTTTAAACACTTTGTTGACAATTAATAGACTGCTTCCTCGAAAGTATTTTGATTACTTCTAGGTGGCAGTGCATTAGAAACTCCGCGCGTCTTTTCGTTGCCATGGCAACGTTACTTTTGTTATAATGTAATTTCCATCTACACCACTTATCGGATCAAAATAAAATTAACATATTCGTGACCGGACGGACATTCTAAATGATTTGGCTATCTCAGATTTTGTCGCCGTTGAGTTTGAAAAAAAACTTTCGATTAACTTTAATGTAACTTTTTAACTTTTTAAACGATTTTGCCACAAAACTAATGGCATTCAATCGAGAACAAAGCTTGCGGATGGTGAAAATTTCAACTCGATCCGAGCCTCCGTTCGAACGTTATCGCGAGACATACAAACAAAAAAAAAAAAAAAACAGTGACTATTTTTTCCGGCAGAGTCAAATGGAAACGCTCGCTTCGCTCGCTTAATGAGAAATAAATGATGATATTAAAACCCAAATTTTGTGATTTCACAAAAATATTCAAAAACATTACTAAAAAAAAAAAAAAAAAAATGAGCTTCCTACATCGACTCCAAAATCTTATTACTGCATAAATATATTACTGCATGGCTCTTTTCTTGTGTTCCCAGAGGTGGCGGTCAGATCATTCCAACAACCCGACGCTGCTTGTACGCGTGTCTGCTGACAGCGCAACCACGACTCATGGAGCCCGTGTACTTGTGTGAGATTCAGGTAAGACTTACTTTGCGTACTCCTTAAAATGTTTCTGTTTAGCAGCAAAAATTCGGGATAAATACAAGTGATGACATCAAGTAGGTTGTAAATATTGGAGTCTGGTTTGTAGCCTTGGGATTTGAATAGGAGTCATACTATTTATGGAATGAGATCGGGTGGACCATAACGAAAGATCCGCAGCACTAAGTTATCATATTGTCTATGAGCCGACTAATATTGACTAATCATTACTATTAGGCAATGGATAATTTTCAATTTTTTTAATTTAAGGTCTCACATTACTAGGGATGGGCAAACCTTGTTTTTTTAAGTTTCGAACCAAACTCGAACTTCTGTAAAAAAAAGTTTTGCTCTTCGAACTCGAACCGAACTTTAAAAAATCTGCTTAAAACCAAAAACAGGGAGGTAGGAATTTCAATTGGGCATACTTTAATGTCTAGGCTCTATCACGGTTCTAGCTTAGCCCTTTTGGCACAGCATCCTAAATTTAGGCATAGGCCTAGCCCTAGTCTAGGCAAGGCTACCAAATTTCAAAGTCTTGGTTTAGATAAGAGCTTATAAAACATGTTTAGACACCTAGGCCCTATTATCTTCTATATTCTAGGCTAACCTAGGCTAGGCTTTTCCTTACTTGGCCTAGCCCTAGCCTAACCTTAGCCCCTAAGCCTAATATATTCCTTATGTAGCCTAGGCCTACCTAGGCCTAGCCTAGGTCTAGGCCCTGGTCCATAAACCAAACCTAACAAAGATTGTTGTGAAATCGCGGCCAGTTCTCGTCTAAATACCGCAACTTTAAAATTTTATTAGGCCTAGAACATGGGCATGTTATTGTTATCTAACTTTGAGTAACAAACGTAAAGTGACGATCTATTTTGAGGTTATGTAGCTTATCGACATCGTATTAAGGTGTGTAAGCTGACGCAAATGTGGTTAAAACTTGCCTGCGAGAAATTTATTTGATAACATAATTGCATATAAACGTGGTTAATCGGTCTTTAATCATTGTTCAGTGATTCCAAATAATACTTGTTACTCTATAAAACATCGTAAATATCGTCGTAAATGTCACAGCGTCTCGTCTTGGCGTCTTATATTAGCAGCTTTCTCATTGGTGGATACATTCATGATGTATCGCACTATTGCTGCGAATCGATTAGTCGAACATTAGAAGGTACGCAATTGGTGGAGAGCTGCTTCCATTTCAATTATCGAAAATATCGCAGGAAATCGATAGTCGAATGAATAATACTGCCTCACCATTGGAGGATTTTCTCGCGCGCGACAGCGGCAAGTTTAAAAGTTCGGAGCAAGTTCGTAATTTTGATAAATCACGAACTCGAACTTCAAATTTCGAACCCGAACCGAACCGAACTTCAAAAAAGTTTGGTTCGAGTTCGGAATTTTGAACGTTCGCCCATCCCTACACATTACCGTTACGTCATAAGTAGGGCTGTGCGAGCCTAGAATTTTTCAGCCGAGCCGTGTATTTAAAAAAAAGCTTGATTTTCGAGCCGAGCTTTTTGAAAATGTCGTTTATTTAGAGAAAACCACGGCGCGGCAGCGAAATTCAAATGTCGTTCCTCCCGACGCAAGCTCTACGAAGTGTCTTGTCGTTTCAACACAGTCTAGTAGCATCTCTCTTCTCTCTCGCTCTCGCCGACCACTAGGGCTAGGCGGCGGATTGCATTGACTGTCGACTGTCGAGTGCTAGTGTAGACTCAGACTACAGCTAGTTGTAGGCCTACTCGTCGGGCGTCGCATAGACTGTTAGTGTTGAGTGAACCAAGAAGACCCGCATTCTTCCGCGAAAGTCTTTGTTGACAAGACTATGAAAATGAGCAAACTGCGTGTTTTTGTAAGCTCGGCTCGGCTCGAATAAATTGACCCTAAAACCAAGCTCGGTTCGGCGCGAGCTCAAAAATGAAGCTCGAGAAATCGAGTACTCGCACAGCCCTAGTCATAACATCCAGTTTCAAATGTCTGCTGATTAGTGATTACACTTGGTTCCACTGTAGGCCTGTACTACCATTGAGTATATAACCATCCTTAGCTAGAGACTTGACGCCCATGTTAAATATTGTACCAACAATTTCTGTCTCACTCATCGAGTTCAACTCTGCACTGCTACGAGCGCTACGAGCGCCACAAGAGTTTCGCTAGCTCGTGGCCACGCATGAAGTTAGTAAGTGCACCCATAGAGGTCGCCCCACAATTTCAACGACGCATCCCCCACTCGACGGTCCAGATCGTAACTACGTAGATGCGCCCGGCCGGAAGTGTGTCAACTCCACGAACTATCTCGAAAATTATTGCGCCCTATTTAAAATATACATTTGGGCAAATAAATTTCGTTGGTCCATTGTAGAATGATTGTAGATATTACAAAGCAGACTTGCAAAATAGTTATCAATGGAAATCTTTACAATACTATAGACGCAATAGTATTTAATACAGTAATTTTTATGGTTGTTAAATTTGAACTCTTCATTACGCTCATTCCATTCATATGTTTTGTTTATTATTATAATTATTATTTATTCCTTTTTGACAACGGGACGGGTGTCCCACAAGTGCAATACAATAAAGTGTTAGAATAAGAATCTTAATAAACATGTTTTTTAGGGGCGGAAGTGGTTTACTTTAGCAACAATAAAATACATACATGCCTAAAACCAAATGTATTTGTTCTACGAGTAT